>JAPYZF010000365.1:0-119659 GCA_030523045.1 Meteorus cinctellus
TTCACGCTGTGTTTTACTCTCCCATGAGCATAATAATTGGTAGATTGGATAGAAGTGGAAAATTCACGACCCAGGCATATCTGGTGGTGACTGTATGTACATTAAGGCCTAGTGCACACACTTTCCATAGCCATAACCATAAGCGAAATGGAGCTTCGTGATTGGTCGAACGCTTATGGAGTTACAACTATGGGCGAAATGGAACTTCGTGATTGGTCGAGCGCTTACGGTTATGGCTATGGAAAGTGTGTGTGCTAGCCCTAACAGTTTATCTTCCATGACTATAATAATATGTAAAGTGGTTACGAATTGGAAATTCCTGACTCAGGCATCAATGCAACCGACTGTATTTCTGTCAAGCGTTCTCTTTACGCTCAACACGGTTCATATTTCAAAATCTATCGTAGGCAGCGTGGTCGTAGTGACGATCGGAACGCGCCTGTTGGTGAGAATTCGCACTGGGCGAGCAGAATAGATGGAAAGTCATGGGTGAAGGGATGTTATTCGTAATGTGATTGGTCAAGCATCCGTACAACACATATCTACTGTACATGCGCACACAAAGTAGAGACGAGTTATTTATATCATATGGCTTTCAACTATCCCAAACTATTTCAAATTGCACCGACGTACGCGAAATACATCGTAATATTTCTGCGCATGCGCAATAAGTAGCACGCTTGTACTTATTTTAGATTCCAAGCTGTTTAACATATGGATATATATGTGTTTTGGGGTACAATAGAACATTACTCATATATGCCTGTCTGTTGTGTCGTCGGGCATTAGTGAAATGATCAGCATAGGCCCAAATATGTGGGCTTTAGGTATGAACAACGAATAGGTGTGGACAAAACGCGAGTGACGAGTCACTGACGACTAGAGGTGACTATAGGTAATACGCAAGCCCGCAATCAGTCGTAATTGGATGCAATACTAGCTCACAACAGTTCTAAGCAGTCTCCAGTGGTTTTCAATAACCATCAAGAACTTTCACTTTAAACAAAAGTGCTCGTAAGTGTTCTCAAGTGCTGGCAAGTGCCTGTAGCTAATTTTTCATTGCACTCTGACACTCGATGCATTCAGTGTCCCATGATATGGTTATGTAGTGCAACATAATTAGTCGTTCAACGGAGATCAATACCCTCAATTTTTTATCTTATTTGTTCTATTAACGTATGCATTACATCTTATATATATATATATATATAATTTGTGGTTCCACACGTGTATGCCGGTGATTGTGGACATCGCATTCGCTTTAATATGTCATACTACTTCCGAGATAAACCGAGATTCAGCGACAAACTGCGTGGCAAAACAGGCGACGAGCTATTTCAAGAATTGAAACACCATTTGAACGACGACACATTCGAACAATCATCAGGGAGTACTAGAGACCCATTTGAACGACACACTACCTTTCCACGAGTAAGTTTCCTATCAGAATCATTCAAAATTCTACCCATTGAGTACATTTCATAATTTACAGAAATGCTCTCAATGTAGTTTCATCATAAGATGAGAAATCAGCATTATATTTTAATTCGTTATTTAACAATAAATAAGTTTCAATGAGCCACTAATAATCATGAAAGCTAAGTGATATATTTCACAAACGATTGAAAATTCAAGTATCAAGAATGGAAGAACTGTATAAGCCAATCTTGTGAAGGAAGAAGATCCTCGTTTGTAAATCCTGGGGATAACTCAATAATGAATTAAGATTAACATGCACACTATGAACGTGTTCCTCTGTAAAATTTAAAAAGTGATTATTGTTAAAATGCTATAATTTCCATGATAATTCAAATGTTTCTCTGAGCAATTCATCCTGATCATTGTCATGGACTTTTTCCTTCGCATTCTCCTTAACATTCACTAATAGTACTAATAGAAGTTAACCAACGTTATGCAGACCTGTATGAATGTATCTATTTCCCAAATGAGTTATTGGCTTAGTAGCTTGGGTTCGTTCTATACTTATCATCGTTATCTGTTCTAAAAGGCCAAAATCTTTCTTCAGTCGTATTTTTAGTTGTCACAGGAAGCTTTCTGAAATTCAGTAACTCCTCCCCGTAGATGAGAAAAAAAACACACCCCTACATGCGTATACGTTACTCTTCTGTTATACAATACTCGATAGTATTTGATAGCAAATCTGAATGAATCTAGAATAAGACTCATAATGATTGATATAGTACCAAGAACCGTCAGAATTATTTCCGGCAGACAATTTGTTATTGAATATTATATATTAACTTGCAATATTCACCAACTAGATGATCATGCACCAACTAGATGATCTAATTTTGTTAACTTTGTAGTGTATCATACTCATTTACCCTTGTACGTGTGAGCTCCCATTCTCGAGTCCGTTGGCCAACGGAAGAGAACAGTGGAGAATGTTCTCGGCTTCCAAAAAGATCGCTGAAAATAACCGCCATTGATCCTCTTTCTCATTTATTCAGTGTCATTATTCCAATGCAAATCCATACGTTCGATTCAAATATTCTAGAAATCTGTCGCACTTTTCTACTCTAACGTGCACTTATCACTGTTTGTGTCTGGAAATGCACATTCTATTTGGAATGATATTGAATAATAAAAGTCAAATTCTTCATTTTGCTGTGCAAATGTATAGTGAAACGATTTTACAAAAAAAGTGTACACAGATACATTCATGATGATCAATCCAATAGACATTCACTCATTTGACATTATCTATGTAATTCACTTTACCCGTTATCTTGAATATCGAGTAACGATCGCCGAATGATCTTTTCCTCATAAAGTAATATTAATTTATTTGTATGATTCCATTTCATACCATATTGCATCGGAAGCATAATTACAATTCTCCTGAATTGATGTTCGATGCCCCAATAACCATCTCCCAGCTGAATAATTATCTGATATAGCTGCAATTATTGACTTGGTGTTAATTCTGTTCTTCACTGGTGCGATACACATATAAGTACATAAATATGTTGGTGACAACATGTTGAGTTTGACATTTCCTTCACGAGACATCTCCCCCTTCAATGTGATAATTAGGTAGTAGACTATTATTAATATAAGTATATTTTTTCATTTATCATTGTGAATTCGCTCAAGTGACAAAAAACCATAATTTTATTCATAAAATGTTTGATCAATCAATTCGACATCAATTATTCATAGAAATAGGTCCTCCTGTCCTAGACAATGCACCCCAATCTGTTATCACATTTATTTTTGCATCCCCAAAGTATATTCATATAAGTTCATCTTCTTGTAATTCATGAAAAGGAATCAACTGTAATACTTCATATTTGGCAAATGGTAGAGAGAATATAATAATTCTAGGAGTGGAAAGTTTCTGACGTATGTCATATAAAAAAAAAATTGGGAGGAGAAAGAACGAAAATGAAAAACAGAAACGCGCGGACGATGGTAACAATACGTCTTGTTACTGTATAAAAACATTTATATTTTTTTTTGAATCGACATGACGTTACACAACATGGTTACATTCATTGTGCACAAGATGTGACATGCGTTGAATAGGACAATACCACACTATTACATAATACAATTTGTTCGTGCACCTCATCCATTCTCATACTTTCTCGGTCATGCAAACGATCACAGCGGATTATCGATCGCCAACATAATCATTTCGCAGTCATTGAATGAATAATACTTATGAATACTGAGAATGCCTGTCTAGTATGAATGTATTTTTTGACTTATGTTTTCAGTAATATCAAATTTTCCAGAGTAATTACTCGCAAAAATCAAAAACGAATTGGACAATTACTTCCTTATATAATTTGCAGTGGGATCTTAATTTTTTTTTTTCTTCTTTTCATTACTAAACATATGAAGGAGTGTCGTGAAAATTACCGAGAAATATTACACTCAATCTCGGCCCAGCGTTGCTTCTTAGTTTTCCAATGTTTTTTTTTGTTTCTCTCATGACCACGGATAATATACTTGAAATCTCCAAGGTCGGAGTGTCACACGCGGTCTCGACAGTAGACTGGTTTCTATATTGAATTACATACGTATGGTATGACGGTAGTAGAGTAGATTGATAAGCTTTACTTACCAACATAAATGAGCCAGTCAGGCTAGTAGTTGAAAGATTATGTGACTCACAACTATCAGTTTTGCATATATCGAAGTATTTTCAAGAAAGATATCTTCATTTGTCCCAATTTAATTTCTATATAGCATGGAAATCCCGAATGAATAATGAAACGACTGTGACATGAAATTGAACGACCAGTTTTTACGAAAAAATAATAAATAAGTATTTCCATTCAGAAAAATAGTATTTTGTTCAATAGCATGAAAGTTATTATAAAAAGAGTATGTATACAATTGTGCTCAGAGAGATAGGCAACCGAGGAGAACGGTTGAGAATTCGTTAACGATTTCAAATTTAATGTAAACCTGGGTGCACCCATTTTTTATACGGAAAAAAAACCTACCAATAAACAAACACGACTCTTTACTAATCTACATCATGTATTCCTCTTACATATAACATCAACGAACAACAAATGCTAGAATGGTAGAACATGAAAATGGTGCTGTGAAAAAAACATGGTATTAACAAATATCGTAAGCGCGCGAGCAACAAAAATAGAACCTTTCGTCACACACAATGAAATGAAAAAAGTGCGCATGCGCATGATGCTGTTTTCCTTCCAACAACTCGAACGAATTGAATGCCAATGATGATATGATGAAAAAAAAAGTATTATCTACGTTTGCAGATATCCATACAGATTTGACTGGGTTCACTGCATCCAAAATGATATCTAACAGCATCGGGTGCGAATTATTATGTATAGCAATTAAACGTGCACACATTCATTTCCACATATGAATACAATTTTGGGGGAAAATTGCTTATGGATAAACTATCTCATCAACTTTATCCATATAACATCATCCCATTTGTCTTAATATCTCAATGAATCAAATTACATGGGTAGGATGCCAAAGTACTTGAAGAAGGAAGGAAAAAATGCAATGTTCATATAATGAAGATGTGAAAATTAAAAATTCAACATCGCTAGAGACTGCTATTGTCCAAACTGGTAGAGATGTAATGGACTTTCATGAGTAGTAACTGTAGGTGGGGCGATCACACAAGGAAAGTTGCTTTTACTGTAAATGGTTGTACAACTTAGAATTGTGTATTTTTTCGTTATTAATTTCTATATATTCCGTTTGATCTTTTCCCATTGCAATTCTCATTAATATTCACTCCAAGTTATATCAAGTATTGTATACAGTTATATATCGAATGGGCATTATGAATTATAGAGGATGAAGAAGTTGAAGTATCAGTATATGGAAAGAATTCGAAATTTCGAGTGTGAGAAAGTACTGGTGATTTCCAGATGCGACAGAAACAGAAAGAACGTTCTGGCATATTTCCGTAGCTGTGTATGCCTGTATAGAACACATTGGCGCTTGTGCGCATAAGTCACGTGATATTACAGCGCCGCCTACAACATTTCTATATATATCAGTAGCCAACATTTGACTCAGAAAGTCAGTATTGTCATGACACTTCTTCCCATATTGTTCACATGACGCTCTAATAATTGCAATTCAATTTACAATTAATCAATCAATAAAATAACGAAAATTCATAATTGCATAACTGATTGATGAGTTAAAATAATAAATTCTTCAACTTGAAGGAAAATATACATAACATATTGGTGATTTGGAAAAAATAATTGAAATAAAAAAAGAAAAAGGCTAACAGAAAGCTCCAATAGAATATCACTAGTGTATTAATATAAATACGCCGAGAGGATCTGGAAAAAAAAACCAAAGTTTTGCAAGACGCACGAGAGACATACATATTTTCCCGGTAAATGACGAATTACAAATGTGTTCTTAACATTGAATATTATCCCAGTATCATAATGAAAATCAGCTTTTTTTGTCTGCTTCCTGGTAGAAAAGTAACAGTGATACAATAAAAATAATATATATCTCATATACATAATCTAACGTAAACGAATAGCCACCAGAGTGACGTGTGTGACTCTATTAAGTTTTTTCATTGCTACGTGTAACGCAACGGTCACGTGTATTCATTTTGAATTATGGATTCGCCTGTCATCATGGACACCGCTTCAAAATTCGGCGGAAAACTAAATCCTGTAAGTGATACTTCTATCTTCTTTTCGTTTTCTCCTCTAAATTCATTTTCAACATTCGCCCACTTTCATCTATTTCTTTATTTTCTTTAAGGTGTTTTGTTACTGAGCTACTCTAACTTTCAAATTGTTTCCTGCTCAATTATTTTTGTCGATGATGACAATCCTCGTTGACTCATTCAGGCAATGTTATTACCATGCTGTTATTATTCATATTGTCGCAATCCACGGTATTATTGATTGTAAACAAACAGAATATCAATAGCTATCAGTAGAACAGTATGCGAAATACTAACAGTAATATTGTACTTACTAATGTCTAAGAACTTCAACAAATGCTTACTTTACTCAATATTAGCAAAAAATTCGTTACATTATATTTGTGTAGGTGACATCCATGGGATGGGAACAGCCAGTTTCCATCATTGTCAGCAGTTGAAAAATTCGGCATCTTGTTTGGGCATAAATAGATATCAATGATATGAAAATAAGAAATCAATCTTTTATTCCAACGACTAAACTAAATCACACTTTAAATTGTGAGATAAAGTGTTGTGTGCTCACTCTTGTACCATGCACGATGGCAAAAGTGTATGTTTTGTTTTCTCTCTTGCGTATGTGGATGTCCTTGTATATTTGTATGTATTGTATAGTCGCAGTGTGTTTTCAAGTCGCGTGGCCTCGGCGCAGGCGCCATCATCTATCAACTGTAGTCAGTCAGTTATCGAGGTTAAAAAAACGAGATTTTCGAGAATTGTCGCAAAACAGGACGTCACTCTTCTCGTTATCATGTCAGGACATTTATATGGTTCTTCGAAAATTCGATATTGAACCTCGTACCATTCTCATCGTACCGTACCCCTTCAAAGTATTTATCCACACTACTATCAAATGTGGTGGTGCAAATTTGTACACGTGTGCGATTACATCCCATAACATAACATCATCATCGCCGCAGGAGATACCTCTATGTAATTTATACATACAGTTGATAAAATAAGAAATTACCCATCTGTAATGCTAAGAAGTGTGAATTGGAGGGTCAATCCATTTTTCTTTTTTTTTACTTTTTTTTTTCTTCGACGCCGCAAGAGTTATGTGTCCGAGGTCGGAACAGCATTCATATCACATCGCCCAAGCAAGAATAAATACGAAGCGATTACGCGCTCGTTACTCTCTCTTTGCCAAATAAGTATTGTAAAGTGATAATTTTAGTTGTCAGGGGATGAATCGAAAAATGAAGTAGATACAGCTTATTTATCATCAATTGTATTCTCTCATTGATCTGTTGACAGGGTTTTCCATTTGACGATCAGGGTTTCGGCCGATTGGGCGATATTAGATCCCAACTAGACAACTTGGCAACTCGACATCCTGAATTTGCTGAACATCTTTTGGGTCCTCCTTGGGGTGACGCACCACTTCACGGCACACTACGTAACCGACGACGTGGCTCTGGCAGCGGAAATTCACATCAAAATCATCTTGACGAAGACGCACGAAGTCAAGCGAGCGGGAGTAGCGCAGCTAGTGCAGCGAGTGGTGCAAGTGGTGTGAGTTCACACGGTGAACCAGATTCAATGTATCACCATCAAGAGGTGTCAAATAAAATCCCTCAATACGGTTTACGTAATACAGTGGATATTGGTCAGCATAATCACAATATGGACAATGCAGAAAGGATAAATCGTGAACCACGTTCAGCATCAGCACCACCAGAAAATCATCAACAAATAAACGAAGAGGTAAATCATCAAGAACCAGCAAAAAGAAATCAACGATTCATTTCTAGAGTAGATATTACACCGCAATTTAATCAACAGAGTGATGACAATGAACCAGTGCTGAAGCAACAACAAAAACAACAAAAACAATATGAACAATCGACAGCGCCATCGCAGCAACAAAAAGTTCCACAGCAGCCGGCGAATGTTCGGCATATCCCAATATTCGTAGAGGGACGTGATGAACCAATTATTCCCAAAAATACGGATGGACCAACAATTACGTCTGGACAAAAATCGCCATCAAGTTATTATGCAACGCAATTCGAAGAGACACCCACAAAATTTAATAACCCTACGCATTTTCAAAGACCATTGACATTTAACCAACATTTTGCTCACAGACCCAGAGACTGGTCACCACATTTTCAAGATTCTTTTCACGATGTATTTGATCATCCGAGTGTGCGTAAGACTAGTCAACCCACTCAATCGGCGCCATTGCGGCAAAGTCGTCAACAACAGCACCACCAGCCACAGTCAAATCAGTATGAAAAACGTCCATCACAACATGAATATAATTACTGCAACCCACAAATGGAAGAATTTCAATCACAATCAGCGATGCCGACGCAACAACCAGAAGCCACAATGGCAAGTGCTGCTGCCACAGCGTTAGAAGAGCCTAAACGAAAATTATTTATCCCAAAAGATCCACTGGAAAAAGTAGATCTTGTACAGAAAGAGGTTGATTCACTAACTGAACAGATAAAACTGTGGAATGGCAGTTCAAAAACAGATAAACAATATATTTATCTTGATGAAATGTTGACGCGTGAATTGATAAAATTAGATGATATTGAGACTGAAGGCAAGGATAATGTTAGGCAAGCGAGAAGAAATGCTATTAAAAGTATACAAAATTCAATTGGCTTATTGGAGTCGAAAATTTCATTTCCACAACCAATAGATAAGTCAGAATTGACGGAACAACAGTCAATTGATGTAAATAAAACAAAAGAAATGGAAATTGCTCCGTCGTTTGCGGCGAGTACGGGAGAGGATGAAGCATTAGCTATACCTCTACCCACAAGGTCGGTGTCACAGATTGAAGAGTTGATTGAGAACAGCGCAGCTACGAACAATCAGCGATTAACTGCTCCAACCAGTGATGAGGCAATGCAATTTGAGGAATCTCTGAGTTCGGAAGTAGAAGTTGCGCCGGTGATTGAAAATTCGATGATTGAACTTGCAGAAAACCAGTGTCATGAAATTGACCCGCCGCAAGATGTCTGTGAATCGACTCGAATGTCGTCTGGGACAGTTGCAATAATAGATGAAGAAGAAAATAACACATCCTCTAGAAACGGTAAATTACCGAAAAAATTGCGAAAAACGAAAAAACAAACGCCTATTTCAGTAGATCCAATACCACTACCAGCTGCCGACAATCATCATTTGGATGAGAAATAAGATGTGAGAGGGAGACATTCATGAGTAAAACTTGGTAGAATTTGTGAAAATTATGGATAATTTCATGATCAACGCCGTTACGGAACAGTAATTGACTTCCAAATAATGTCGAGCCATCAAGCTACATTTGTTACTGAATGGTATCTCCAATTATTGTAGATCGGTTTTTCTAAAACTATTAAAAGTAGTGAAAATATTGATGACACTGCTACTCAGATTTACTTCTGAATGTTTGATGATATGACTACCGATTAATATTATCTATTGTAATGTGACCGAATTTTTTTTTCATCGTTGAAAAACCAAAAATATCTATCATATATTTCCTTAGTCATTTGAATTCCTGCAACTCGATATACATGAGTTATTTGTGGTGAGAATTCAACAACGTAATACATGAGACCAGGGAATTTTGTGACTTCATTATACATACAAAAATTATAATGATTCTATTATTTATGATTAAATACCTTTTTTTTTTGTGAGTATTCTCATTTCAAACAGATTTTGCAAAGATATAAAGCCGTGTCATAGAAAGTAATGTCATCTAATATACTTCACTTAGAAACTACACATAAGAATGTAAATGCTGATAAAAATTTAATGGAATGCAAATGTGTATATGTCTGTTCTGCAAGTGTTATCTACCTATTCCACTTTCATCCCTTGTCTGGGTGTTCTTTTACAGTGCCCAATCACAATCACAATCGTTAAATGACAACCCAATCACAATCGTTAAATGACAAACTTTCTCACAACTCAAACTAAAAATTGTTACTACACATTTTGCCAACTAATTCTGTCTACCAGATCATCAAAAATATAATATTGGGTTCCAGCGCAACTCAATTTGCAAAATTGCTACAGTGAATTTCATTCATTCTGGGTATACTATGTGCATTTTGAGAGTAAGAAATAATTGTACAGTTTGTCTAATGTACATCTATGTTGTTAAAACTATTCATGACAGAGTAGAATGTGTTAATAACAAAACATGCAAAAAAATAACTAGACACTTCAAGTATAATTTATTTGTTCCAACTATCAAAGCTCAGACAACACAGTACCGTCGACTGTTTACCAAGTCCATCCACTCTGCCCTTCAACGATCATTGCTTCTACTTGAATCTCCGAGAAAATGTATGAAAGAGATTATTGTTCTCGCGCTGACTCCTCAACGCACATTTTGCACATATGTTGTGATGAACTCGGAACTGTGACATTCCCAACAGCCAAGAAAAAAATCAACGGCACAAAGAAAAATTGTCTCCAACACAAAAAGTTTACTGGCATCAAGAAACCCATTTGCATAATAGTGCATAAATGATAATTGGAGAGGGCAATATTGGATAAATGTTTACAGTTATGAGGGGGAAGGAAGAGAGGGTGAAATAACATAAGGAATTTTTGCAGAATCAAATCGAACGAACGGTTAATATATCAAATTTTCGTTCTATGTTTTCATCTCTGCATAGAAAGTAGTGATACGTATCCAAACTCGAAAAAGCAACATTGAATTGGTATCGAACGATTGGGAACGACGTTTATTAATAGGGATCAGACTGGTAAAGCGGGTGGTGTGATGTTATTGCGTCACTATCTCTTATGTACGAAACAATGTTGGAAAATCCCTAATAACATGTTGAACTAATGGCTCATTTTCTGTGCATTCATTGTACAGATGAACGAAAAAAACTGTTGCAAGAGTCAACTGTTTTATTGTTTGATTTCAATCTTTTGGTGATCGAGATTATGCAATTAACAGAATAAAGAAAATAACTAAATAATTTCAGCCGGTAGTTGAATCAATAAAAATCCTTCTCCCGAACTTTGTACAGAATAGCTTTGTGGTTTTTCATTTCAAGATCGTCATGATTATTTTCAAAACATACCGAACAATATAAATCACCAGTGCAACCTGTGCACTGGACTAGATTCTCTGTTTGTTCACACATAACACACGAAGATTCATCTTCCGGATAGTCTTCTATTGCCTGTATCAGAACTGACTTTTGCATTTTTGTACTATTAATAAAATTTAAATAAATTCAGTTACTAACCTCAATGTCCATATCTTCGGATATTTTATCATCATATTTAGTCTCTAAAGACACTTCTGCAATGGCCTTTTCAATAATTTTGTTTGTTAATGCCTCTTCGCCATCTTCATTGCTATCTAAAATGGTTAATGATTCGAGTGGATCAATTCCCTTTAATGCATTCAACCGTAACTGCATATTCTCGGTTGAAGAATTCGTCGACGACAGCTCCAATGTTTTCAAATATTGCTGAATTAAATTTTCCGACTTCTCGTGATCTGGTCTTGTATTTGCCGCCTGATAGATCTGCATATATTAATCAGTAGAAAATATGGCATTGCCGATGAGCAATAATTAAAATAATTTGACAATAACATCTCACATGTGTAGTAGAGGCTTGATCAGGGTCTTCATCCCTCAATAATGCCAACCGTCTACAAATCTCTGTGGTGGTTGGAGGTGGCGGCTGCTTATCCTCATCTTTCAACTTTCTCAAACGATCAACAATCAATTGATCAACACGATCCAGGCCTGTCCTAACATTTTCCCAATGACCTTGTTTATATATAACAATTGGTGGTTTTACTGGGTTCTCCAACGCATTGATTCTGCAAACAAAAATGTAATTATTGTTATTAATTTTAAATAAAAGGTATATTAGTATACTACTTGCTTATCGAAATTAGACATACGAATATGTGAAAAATTGACAGTCCCATAGCTTGGGAAAACAATTATATTTACTTATATTCTATATCGACTGGTGCCATAGGTCTACTGGATGCAACGTTTGATGATAATTCAATCGAAGCATCATGACGAATCGAACGTGAATTTGACGTTAGTTTATTGTGGCACGGACCACACACTTTCCTCACATTATCTTTGGACAATTGACATTTATACTTCAAGCATTTGTTGCAATATGAGAAACCACATTTGGGACATCCATTCTGAAATATTTCACCACATTATTTGGAGTTACAGCTGGGATGATAGTGCTAAATAAAATGTGGAAAAAGAAAAATAAAACACCAAACGTATAATAAACAATAGTATGATGAATAACGTAAAACTTTGATTCAATATAATCTTCATAGATGATGTAATTATAATTAAATTAAGAGCAGATGTGCAATTCACCTCTCGTGTGAAAAAAGAAAACTTAGACTGGCATGAATTGCACGACATTTTATGCAATGGGATTCGGCAGAAAATTCTTTGAAGAACTTCAATTCACCATAATATAACGACTACTTTATAATGTATCAGCGCAATAAATTGGTCTGAAATGAATGTCAATATATTACTATAAGTAATATATGTAATGATGAATAGATCGTAAGTTGATATGTACACAACAGTATAGTGCGTAAAAGAAATCACTTCACGCACACTATATGTATATGTATGTAATATCAATTTCTGTTTTACCGACTATCTTATCGGTTACATTCAATTAAAGCTGAAGATATTGAAATTTCATTTTCACTTAATTATCAGCGATATTCATAAACTAATATGTTTATTCATGTATTAAAGTCGGCATCAGTTGTAAAATATTCAGGAAATACTTATAGAAATGGTTATTATCATTGACAACCAATTTTCCAAACTAAGTTGACATAAACATAACGAATAAAATTTTTCTGACATCCTCACAGTTTTGGAGAAAGCATTAAATGCCATGTTGAATATCGATGTTTGGATATTGATAAGTGTTGGTCAATGTTTAAAGAAGATAATCAGAGTTTTCAAGCCTATCCTGGATGCATTATTGATAATGTGCTTTGGCGCTGGACTATTGCTTGTTTATGGTTTCATTTATATACCGGACAATAATTATTATTTCAACCACAAATCGACAAACAAAAGGGCAGAAATTATAGCAATTACTGATGCATCTAACTATGATATATCTTTTGTTGAGAAAGAACTTGTTCATTTGAGGAATAAGGCCCTCAGCCTCGAGACATCACTTCGAAAAATGGATTTCAAACTGCAATCTATTTGTAATCGTGAGAAAATTGCTGATGAAAGCCTGCCGGATTTTGCATCTGAAGCGGCAGGTGGAGCTGTTATTGGAACGCCAGATACAGAATCATTTCACCAATCAAATCAAATTCAAGCTACGATATTTGGGATTCCGATTTGGCGGCCAAACTATTTCACTCCACGCAAAATTATTCAGGTAAATTCATCCCCTAAATATTATTTGTTCATTAATGTATTTGATTTGATCACAATTATTCAGCCATGGACACAAGCTGGTGAATGTTGGGCGTTTTGTGGATCCAATGGTAACATAGAGATCGAATTAGCTCATTTGGCATTATTAGATCGCGTTACATTGGAACATATTCCAGTCTCAGTGTCATTAACAGGGTCGATTGACTCTGCACCTAAGGGATTCCGCGTATTGGGAAAATTTCGAAATAAATATCTACCATTGGGAACTTATGTGTATGATCAAAATGGTCCGGTATCACAAAGATTTTATATAACAGTATGTGTATAGAATTCCGACATTACTCTTTCTGCTGATTGAGGAATGAATCTACGTTATGGTTATTGTTGCAGAATGATGATATGAAGAAAGTTCCATTAAAAATAATAATGCTTCAAATATTGAGTAACTGGGGAAATCCAGAATTCACGTGCATTTATCGCTTCAAAGTTCATGGAAAAATTTATAATTATTATAATGATTGATTATCACTATTAGATGAATATGATAAATGAAAATAGAATATGATTTATAGCACAATAATAATGATCCCATCGAATTTCTTGTTTCTCACTGTACTTTATTACAACCAATGCATTTAGAGATTGATGGTGTAGGCTTGATTGCTTTCAATGTGATGGCCATTACGTCCATTTGTCAGCTGCGGAACCGCCCCAATTTTGAGTAGCGGCTGGCGCTGGAGCTGGTGTATTTGTGGCGGACCATTCGTCCTGAACTTGAGTAGCCCAATCGCCAGTTGATGTGAACGCTGTCACTGGCGCGGCAGTGGAGACTGGAGCAGCGGCAGGAGTTGCGGCAACATCATCAGCCCAGTTTTCCGGTGCTACGCCAACTGGATCAACTTCATTACCCCAACCTGGTTCAGCAGTAGCCGGCTCAGCAGCAGTGAATTCTTTAGGTGGTGGTGCAATTTCCTTAGCTGCTTGTTCTTCTTTTTCAGCCTAGATAACACATATGCACTTGTAGAGAGTTGCTATTATGAAATTTGTGTTCAATTATAGACCACATGGATTCAGAAAAGATTAAGCCATAAAAATCAACATGGTGATATTTTAGAAAAAAAATTTATCATCAGTTACTAATATATTTCCAGTCATTCACTATATGATTGACGAGTATAGAAAATAAAAACAAAGATTAACCTCTTCGGGATCGCGATAAAAGAACAAATCAACGACGACATCCCACTTCATGTCACGTGGAATCGAGCCGCGAAGACGAAGAACTTCTCGGGCGAGGAGCCACCACATCAAGCCAATTGAATGAAGACTCTTGTTGTTGCATGGAATTGCAATGTCGACAAACCGAAGTGGTGAATCAGTATTGCAGAATGCAATAACAGGAATGTTGACGTAACTGGCTTCTGTGATTGGTTGATGATCAGATGTAGGATCAGTAACAATCAATAGTCGTGGTTCACGAAAAGCAGCCTGCAATAATCAAAACATTTCATTGGCATCGCGTTAAAAATTGTTGTATATGGATGTTATGAACTCGTAATTAATTTGATTCGGAATTCAGAAAAGATTAAGCCTTTCGAGAAATCAACACAGTTCGATTCAAGTTTATTCTATGTCATCATTTCATTCTTTGAAAAAAAATTTGTTATTACTGCATTCATTAGCAATCATTTTCAAAGGTAATACCTGAATTTGATTTGTGAACGCACCAGGAGTAAAACGTCCAGCGATTGGTGTAGCACCAGTATACGCAGCGAATTTCAATACTGCACGTTGACCATGAGGACGTGAGCTTATAACAAATACTTCGCTAGGATGTTCGATTGCTACAATAGCACGAGCAGCCAAAACTATCTTCTCATAAGTACGACGAAGATTGATAATATTCACACCAGCACCTGCATAATTGATTCAATTCATTTACTCGTTTGACGAATGATTCAACCCGTTGAAAACAGCGATCGTTCAATTGAAAATGTATATTTTTTATACACATATCAATATAAATGATAAAACGACTGCATGATACGGACGATTGAAATTGAGAAGAAAGTACAGGAAATTCATAGATACCATCTACACGACGTTTATAAACGTATTGTTCCATTTGATAGTTGACATTTTCACTACCCAAATGGGTGCAAGCCGCCAACATTTTGGTTACATCGTCTTCCTTCAGGGACAACACGTCCAATCCTCCCGACATTTTTACGTTGTGGTTGAATTACGAGTCAACCTGAAAATACAATATTTCATCAATTCAGTTTTCTCGACACATATCCACAGACACACACACGCAACCAAACGCATATCATTTTTTTCTTATTCAATCCACAATTATTTACATATTTTTAATTCGAAAAAAAAAGCTAGCGAGAGTGCAACATGATTTAAAGGTTAAATACGGAGTGGGTCTAGACCACGTGCACACTACACAATTTATTCTCTCATAACGAATGTAAAAATAATAAAATCATTGAATTTAATGTTTTTTTATTTTTCATCATATTCATTGACACAGTAGTAATTAATTGATGGCATTTATGGATTGTAAAAACAGTACTTCTTCGAAATATTTAAATTGGAAATAGAACGAACTTACGTGTTATAACGCCACTTAGGAGGCTTCAAGTTGGAAAGGAAGATGGCCATTTTGGTTACTGTACTCGAAGCATCAGCACAACTGCGCTAGTCATATGTAATACTCTTTTTCTGCGTTATTGTGTACTATTCAATTATTATTTGCTCGGGCAATTCATTGTTCTGTTCGTTCCAATGAACATAAGTAATATATCATGAATTACAAAGCAAAATGCTGAAAGTATTTGGTCCATATTAACATTTGAATTTCCATATATCGTTTGCATTAGATAAAGGCGAGTGAGTTATAGTCAAATGTAACCGGCGCGAATTTCAATTGTGGTGAGTGAACCGTAGTACACACACACATGCGCATATATATATATATATATATATATATATATATGTATTTATATACGGTTGAAAAATTGGCAATTGCTAAATTGCGTAAATAGTATACTGTTTTCGATTACAATTATGCATATAATACAATAAATATCGACAGAATACTATAATGACGTATAATATGTGAATTGTGTAAAATATGAGAAGCAGAATAGTCATGTGAATTGTTCGCAACCACTCACAACGTATCTTTAACCTCAATATTTTCCCATAATATACAGCATTTGAATGATTGTCATCATATTATTGGAATACAAATTAGAAAAATAATCATTGATATGTATCCGGCGAATCATAAAACAGTATTTGTACTAGATCATACACCATATTTTGGCATCTCCACCGAAAGTCCATTGGAATTTGAATGTTTGAAAAGTCGAGGACAAAATCATATACCTTTAGCACCAATTTGTAAATCATTATGGACAACCAGTGTAGAATCTTCAATGGAATATTGTCGGATTGTATGGGATTTATTCCCTACAGGGAAATTGGTATGTCGATTATTTTTCACTGCATTATATATAGAATAGTTTATTTATTGAATTTCCCGTCCATTCCAGGTGAGATTTGTTGTAAGTGATCATGCAGCACACATATTGAATACTTGGAGCCCACTGCAGCAGAATTTATCTCACGTGAGACATATTTTACATGAAATAGAAGTTATATTGTGATATTGAGTGCATTGTTGTCATTCACTTTTAGATAATGAACGGTATGGCTATTATCGGTGTTCCGCCTAGAGTACATCAACCAGGTGTTGATTTTTCTGTTATTCATGGCTTGAGAGTTGCTATTGAAGCGCTCACAGAATGTTCAGAGGTTCAACATGCGAAACGAACTTCTTCAACAGAGAATGGTGTAAAATTTCAAAATAAAGGACGCGTTATTTGTATCACCAGTGCTAGGGACAATATTAATATGAAAAGTTTGGAGAATATCTTTTTGAACCAATTAACTCAGCAGAATAAAATTGCCCATGGATCAGATGAGTGAGCATAATAAAATAAATTTGAATAACTGTGAAGCAACAGGTGGGCGTATTATTACTTCGTTTTATGTTGCAGTTTAATGCCAATTCATCATTGCCACTTAGTAATATTGAATATTTTTCCAATCAACATTGAATCGCAAGTGACAAATCAAAATCCTCGGGAGGTAACAAAATTTTAAAATTTTCGATCTTATAACCAATCTAGAAGTTATATAAATGGAATACATCTACCAATTACTTTTTCATAGATCTCACCGTTGCTAACTATGGAAGTTCATTCAATGAAATCAATAGCATTGCATTCGAAATTATCACATCTCATTTTATCCCACTATGACCTTGCTAGCACAACTGTTACAGGTATACCTATGAAAGAAGAACAAAATGCCAGTTCATCTGCTAATTATGATGTAGAAATGTTCCACTCAATCGCTGCACATTCATCAATATTAAATGGTAACATCAATCGAATATTCAAAACCAGCCTATATGTCTTAATGACTAAATTGAGCTTCATTTTTGTAGGTAATCCTCAAGATTCGGCTTTGATGAAAACATTTCGAAGGTTTGACGAGGGTTCAGAATACGAAACTGTTACATTGAAATGGTGCACACCGCGCGGTTGTAGTGCATCAGAAATGCAAAACTGTACAGCGATGCATCGAATAACACCGGTTGATGTGAATAGTCGACCGTCATCATGTTTGATAAATTTCCTACTCAATGGCAGATCGGTAATGCTTGAGATGGTACGTAAAAGTGGTGGTAAAACAATATCTCATCTCTTGGCATCACATGGTGGTGAAATTTTCATTCACACTTTGTCAACCGCTCGAAGTGTACTCGAAGACCCGCCATCAATAAGTGAAGGATGTGGCGGACGGGTAACGGATTATCGAATAACGGTATGTCAATTATCTGAAATGCCATAAATAATATTGAAATGTAATACTAAATTTTACTTGGATTTATTCAGGATTTCGGGGCACTGATGCGTTCCAATGTTTTGGTGCCACTAAAACGTTCCCATAACGATAATAGTGAAGAGTCAGAAGCAAAAATGAAGAGACGACTTGAACGTCACACTAGATATTGGCCAATGACAATATCAAGTACTTTAATGTTCAATTTGAAACAGGTGGGTATTGTGCATGGAAACTCTGAAACATTCTGAAATTTAAATTGAAGTTAATATCAAAAGGATTAATCATTTCAATCTCACAGATAATAGACCCATTGCCAGAATTGATGGTGAAAGAAGAATTGTCGAAGGACGAACTCGTGAAGTGCAAACAACTAATATTTACTCTACTACAGTTGGAATCGAAGCATGAAACTTTATCGTTACCGAGTGTCGGCGGTGGTGGTGGTAGAGGAGGTAAAAGCGGTTTTCGTCGTGAAGAACATTATCGGCTTTTGTGGGAAGAGTTGGAAACATTCTTGATAGCTCACGCCAATAATTCTCCAATGCACTCCGAACTTCTCAATTGTCTACTTGAAGTTCGTAATAAAGACGAGAAAGATAAAATTGAACTCGATCAAGTTTTACGCAAATTGGATAGGTAAATAATTCTTAATATTTTATCGACCCACAACACAATTTATTGATAATACGATTGGCGTTCAAGTAATGAACTTAGTATTCATTAATATTATGAATAATTCAGATACTCGTTTTCACATAGCATTCCAAAAGAGGAAATCGTAGCACGTGCAAGCGTAATACGCGCAACAACAGACTCGCCCATGTCGCCACCCTCATGTACATCAACATCGATCATAAAGCAATTACAAAAGAACGCTTGTTCGAAAAGTCTACTCGACATTTGGTTACAACGAAGTATTCCAAAAGAACGACGGCCAGAATTTCATGGTCGTCTCAATAGTGATGGACCGAGAACAAAATTGTATCCAAACTTAAAGGAAATTGGTAGAGAACCGCGTGAGCCCATATTGGAGGCATAGCTGATAATTTTCTTTCACCCAAAATATATACTTATACACTCGTATATATTGTATCCGCCATACTTTCATGAGCAATGGCATGTAAACAACAATGAAACTATTGTTTATTTGAAGAAAATATTCATATCGAAATTTCAGGCAACTTATTTAATGTTGGTGTGACAAATCAGCTGCTGACAAAAGTTTGCACAGTAGTTCTTCAGGCGTGCCTAATCGACATTTGCGTTTACAGTGTGTTAACCCCATTTTCAAAACAATGTATTATATATCTCTGTCTTGTGATGTTCATCAGTTTCATTTATACCTCATTGCCTCGCGTAGTATTCCTCCAACGACAATCTATGAGACAGAGAGAAATGAGTGTAGGGTAGTGTGTAATTGTACATAGAAATGAAGGTACATTGTCAGCCCAAATGGAGTGAGATCACTGGGACGACATAGTATGTTATAGATTGGAGAAAAACCAGAGGAGCGAAGAAGCAAAGAGAATGGTCGAACCTTCAAGGTGACGAAGAGCGCCAACAAAAGTGATGGGAGAGACGTGAACGAGGAAGAGGACAGGGTAACGCTGCTGGCGGATGGAGAACGCGGGAGAGAAACGGAAAGTGCAAATGCGTGACGTAGTGGTTCATTCATCCCGAAATAGACGATTCTTCAATCAATGGTAGGTGTGTATTTACTCTATATATGTGCGTGGTAAACAAAAGACTAAGAAAAAACATATGAATCGAATTAATATTGATCATCGACACGAAATAATACCGATATTCTATATATATATATATGATTATATTGAACTACTACGTCATGTTCTCACTCGATTTAATATATCACCATTATCGATTGAATATAAAAACGTATAAATCGCTTCGGAAGTATTCGTAAAAAGGGACACAACAATCGGCGCAGGTGTAAGGGATGTGCATTAACCTGCGCGCAGCCGCATGACTTTTATTTATCAGTTATTTTCAGCACCTGTCATTTCGCCAGCTGTCCCTATATCCAATGTCCCTGTAATTCCATGAAAACAGCAACAATGAGGAATGTTTCATAGTATTAAACGTTCAAAATTGTTGCGAGTTCTTTATTCGATACCGTTGTTACTAAAATCCACAGCATTCTATACTAATACTATAACACAATGACGATCTCAGAGTGTGAGCCTCTGAAATTAAACCATTCAATGATTCACATGCTTCCTCCACCCCATTTTTCTTTCTCTGTCATATACCTATATTAAAAAATGTATAATCGAATATGATAAATGGCGGAGTATCCTATCGAATAAGTGCATCGTAACATTGATAACGAATTCATATATTTCATTTGTATTTCCAATTTGACTCTCTCCAGTATATATACTCGATAGATACGTCTCATTGTATGACTTATTAATTAATATTGATAATAGAGTAAACAGTCAATTATCAACGAATCAACATGAAAAATAAAAAAACGTATATTGATTTTGGAATGAGTAGACGGATGTTGTGAGAAATAACTGGTTATTAAGTATATCAGTGTGATTTTTTGGTTCTAATGATATGACTACGCCCCTGTATTCAGTGTCGTTAGCGAACACCAGAATGGAAATATTGGATGTTTCGAGGATGAGAATTGAAATCCAGCTGCTGCACCCAACGTTACTACTATTCATGATACATCTATATACTGTTTTTGGGAGCAGCTAGACCAACAGCTGAGGACTTTTGAGAATGCCATAAAAAAGGGCGTTCAGTTCCTATATTGGACGTTTATCCCTCTACTTAAAACCGGTCACACATCTCCTCTTCCTTTGTTTCCTATACAGGCGCTCCAATGGAATGAAGTAGAAGGTCTGACGGAACATTCGTGTCACTATGGTGTAAAATAAATGGAGAACACGGTATTTCTATGTAATCTAACGAAATTCTAATGACCCTGTTAAGTTTGTTATAATAGTTTAGACTATTTTGGACCCAAAATAGTCCAAATTTTTGGTCCAAAACTGTATCGATAAAGACGTTACACGTACAGAAACTGCAAGTATCCGTATATACAAACTATCAAACATCTTCATAAGATAAAAACTGGCAACGTCGCTTATGTTCCACTAGTTTATGATTTCTACAGTATTCTCTGCGTTGGATATAATATACATGTATCGGTGTTCATTATTTTTCACGTAGTACAGTGTATAGTAGCGCACAGTGTTGTCAAGTTGTTTCTCTTCAACGGGCAGGTTTAGAAGTTCCTTAATAATTAATAAAATATTCAACTTTGTATTCTATTACATTTCTAAGTAACGAAACGGTCCATAACTTTGGAACTTTTTCTCAAGTATGCAAACCAATTTCTTAAATCATAACTATTTTTTTAAGGTATTCTCACAATTAATTTTTTATTATAAATAAGAAACTAGCATAAATACAACCTCGAATGTAAGCTCTCCATTGCTCTTCAAGTAAATAATTGAAATTTCATTAACTTCATCTCAAGTTTGAAATAGTCAATTGACTTCAAATGTTAGAGGTGTTTAGATAATAATATCCTAAAAACGTGTAGAAATCTTGATAATATTCTATCAATATGCCCAATAGCACGATAGCCACTTTAAATAGCGACATTCATGAGCATGGAATAAACTCAGATTCAGTTCATCCTTCAAATACTGTATGTTGTGTAAAAACGTCAGAAGCCAACAAAAAAACAATGATTTTTCGTATAAATTTAGCTGTTTTAAAATAAACATAAAGGAATGAGAATATATGCCTGAAGGATTGTTACATGTGGAATAAAATTGAATCATGAATGGAGAAATGAACATACTTGTGACTGAGTATAATGGATGAAAAAGAAGCGGAACACCTCTGAGGTAAGGAAATAATAGCAATCGATAGCTTAAATATTGATGAATAGAAAAAAATCCAGAATTTTTTCGAGCCACTGGTATTATGGATAATACTCCTCTTTTTATTGTAGTGAATGTTATTGATTCAACATAGTTGCACACCACAAATTATTTACCACGTCAAAGATGAAGAAGAAAAAATAGACTTTACCGAAAGAGTGAAGAGCAAATGATAGTATAAGGAGAGCAGGGTATATTCGGGGTGGTGTCGATGCCCTCTCGTGAGCTACCGTAAATTTGTGGTACAGTCACACATTTTACGTCCCACGTGCTACGTCACTCAATGTTTACACATAGTCGTCACACATATCTACGAAACGTATTCACACATACACGAAGCCTTACTCGTGACCTTGTGATTTGTATATACCATCTGGCATCTGTGTTACCCCCCACCCTCTCGCCCACCCATCTGTACTGCTCACATGACCAGTGTTATTTCTCTCTCTCTTTTCCTCTCTGCCTCCCTCCCGCTTCTCACTTTCCCTGTATTCATCGCTATCTCCGTCGTATTCACTACTGCAATTCCCCGATTGCGTCCCGCATTCTTCAGGAATTCCCCATCAAGCTGCGTCCTCCCTCACCACCTTCAATCTCTTCACCTACTCACCCCGCAATTCCTCTTCTCTAACATCCAGTTGTTCGGCCTGTGACGTAATCCAGAGTATCACACAACCTGTCGGTTTTCGCACAATCGTCGTAGTTTCTTTCTCTTTCCTTCCGCTTTCACTTACACACTTGCGCTATTTCTCTTCTCCACCTCTATCTCCCCTTCATACCCTGCACCCTTCACTCATACTCAGGAGCTTTTATATATATACACATATATATGATAATAACAGTGCGGTGTTTGGCCTCTCTATCTCTCCCACATTCTGAGTACACTTTCGTTGACGTTGTCGTTACCAATGCCTCGCTGGGGAGTACCCATACTCACGTTCCACATCAATGTATTATATAGACCTGTTTGTAGTTGTGTATATGAAAAAACGTCTGCGACACCCAGACGATTTAGTACATTGCCTCGTCAACATTGTGCTCTAGATATAATTGTGTCATTGTACTGTTCCATTATTATCTTCCCCAATAAACTTGAAAATGTTGAATGAATGATGTATATAATTCAACACTGCCATCCTATATTACGAATATTTTCAGGAATGCAACAGACAGGAAGTGCATTTCTTCTCAAAGTTTTCATAATGACATTTATATTTAAATATATATATATATATATATATATATATATATTTATGTGTGTATTATTATTATTTTGTTTTTTCATGTAGATTCACCGTTCTATTGTATTTATTTCTGAAATAATTATTCACTACATTATCCATTCCGATAATTACAATCATTCTTCGTTCAATTGTTTGTATTCCATTTGCTTTCATTATATTCATCCGCCCTGTCACCATCTTTTCATCAAATTATAGGTACATCTGTATCCATTGAATGGTTTAGTTTCTTCTGCATTAATTTATGTATTCGCTATTTATACGCATGTGTGTTTGTATTATGTATGTATGTATAAATACGTCCATGTATCCGCATACGTGACCATAATCAGCGTTCAGTAATACAACTTTACCACCAGATGCCCATAGGTGTAAATCTCTCAAACTATTCTCCTACACACAAGCTTTCATTTTTTTTGTTTTTCACATATCTTAATTTCTGGCTTTTGTTCCGTATATGATTTTTTCTCCATCCGCCGCACTCATACTTCATAATCAAATTGATATTTATTCCACACAACCAGCAATAGTTATACACGTACAAATAATTAAATCGGAAATAATTATACGAGTTGCAAATCGTTCTCCATTTTTTACTGCATGTTAAGGCCATAAGTGAAATATCTAAATTTATAATTATTCAGCGCTAGGACAATGTATTTTTCCTTATGATGCGTTAATTCATATATAAATCGTTTGCAGGATCACCATATGAGGTACAATATGATAAGTCTTTTATATCATATACTTTTTTATTTGTTTTCTCTTTTTCCTCCATTTATATATCCATTCGTTCTTATTCAACTGTTATTGAATTGCTGAATTTTTTCATTCATCATTCTCAAAGTATGTCATGTACGCGTGTACGAGTGCTGTATATGTAATATCTACATATATATTTTTAGACGCGATATCATCAGCGATGGTGCATCGCTCCATGGCAGTGCTTTCCACACATTTTCCTAATCACTATATGTGTTTAATGAAAAGTTTACGGCATTCTCCTGACTTCATATTGATACATTTTGCTGTTTGATGCAAATGTTTATAAACACATAGGAATTATATGGAACACAATTTGATTGAGCCATTATTTTTGCTTCGACGGTGACAATCAATCGCATTTCAATTTGAATTCTTTTTCTTAATTATTATGAATGAGAATTGGAGTGTAAGGTTTCAACGTGCGAAGTATCAAGAAATAGTAGATTGTGTGGCGAGGCATGAAACAAGACGATTCCAGACAACGGTGAGGGTTGCCTGCCCGAGCGAAGTGAGCTTCATCCCGTGCTACACATTATATTCTTCATATTACCTGTAATGGGACTAAGAGTTTTGATGTCTGGCAGCCAGTCGAAATGAGACAATTTCAAACAAATAGCGCAGAAATATAACATCTGTAATATTAGTAAATGGTTAGAATGACAATTGTGTTAAAATTCACGAGGAACAAAAGTTAACAGGATCGAAAATAATTGGAACTTCATTTAGCGAGACAAAACTGATTAGTTTTATCCCGCTCAGTCGCATTGGTCTGAAATTGTCTAGTTTCGACTGGCTAAACAGACGTTGAAACTCATGGTTTTCGTACAGCTAATATGAGAATATGAGATGTCCGGCCGTCCCCAATATCGATTAAAATATACTTCAAAATACTACAAAAGAAAATAAAATATGTCGAGGAGTGAGCAGGTCATAAATTCATATAACGTCAATTAATAGTTACTCCTTACGTTGATGTTGGCAAGCAGATGAAATGACAGCGGAAAAAATATTAAAATCTCATGAATCAAAAGCTTTGCGAAAAGACAGTATACACGAGTGTTGAAATGTCCATATTCACAGGAACTGCCCGGCTGTATTTAGAACGAGTCTACACCGTTGAATTATCTCAAGATAAGAAACGGTATTCTTTTCTTTTGCCTAAAAAAACAAATTTTGGCGTTCCAGTGAAGAATCAAGGAACGACAGAGTTTGATTCATGAAATTATTCGATTGAATGTAGTCCGCTCCATCGAAAATACATGGCAACAACAGTCTTGAAAAAAAAAATATATATATTCGCTTGTTGTGTATAATACGCTTAAGACATCGGCAATTGCAATTCGAGCAGTAATCAATCAAAATCGGCATTTATAAAAAGAAGGAACACAGTATAATATTATTTTTTAACTCGCCTAACTGTCTATTAAAAATGTTTTTTTGGAATGTCTCTTCGCAATGAATTGATAAATATTTCGTATCTTTTTCTCCTTTCCTTTTGTTTATTATTAATGAAAGTTGGCCAGTGAAATCACAAGACACGACCGACGAATATACAGATCGACATTCTCCAAATACAAATAAGTTGCTAAATAAATATATAAACAATCATTAAAATTATTCAATCGCATATTCATAGATGACCCAAATCTCATGACATTTTAATCTGAAAACAATGCTGCGATTAAATGTTAGGTGAGTATAGCAATTCGATTTTCTTATACATGAAGAATATGCGAAAAGACAAAAAAAAAGAAATATAAAGAGGAGAGTCACAGCAAAAATTGCTATTATAGTTTTTTCTCCACATTTATTGCAATATGAAGAGCATATGCAGCAGTAACCAATGTATTTTTCAACGGCTGCACAGTCTCCGTGTACGGCTCTTAGTTTCTTCTTTCCACTCTAAATCACAATCTATATAACACGGATATTTTGTATATTAGGTAGTAACGAAATTTTTATTCTCATAAATGACGAAGCTTAGTAATTAATCCATTGATCAATCGTCTGCCCAAGAGTTTCCATCGGCAAAAATGTTCCAAATCATAATCATTTGTCATTCTCGAAAAAATGCTCACGCTCTCACGCATACACACTCACTCACACGCATGCACGCTCATATATTATACTGATGAATCATCCATTCGTTAGCGCATTTACGTCGACTTTTTCTCTTTGTTTTCTTGCTGCATCTCTACGATTATATTTTGTATGTACTGTTTCTTTTTCTTGCTTCAAACTTCTCATGTGATCTTGTTTCATTTCCACATTAAATTATTATGCAAAAATACTAGTTAAATATCCCTGTACAAGAAAAATCTCATTGCAGTTTATGTGGATAGATCTGCATATATCATTTCGCAAAATTATCTTCACGATAATTAATCCACGGGTTTAGATTGAATGTTGTCTGGTGTCTCGTTTTACCTTTATCTCCTGTCTTTTGTTTTTCTTTCTAGAGTTTACTTACAAAGGTATTTGGTTTTGCTCTATGCATCATTTCTGACATGTAGTTTTCTCTCACATAAGTATATAAATTATGGTAATGATTCAGTATTACAATTAAAATTATGGTTAATCATAAACATTATTTCATTGATAATCAGCTTACCCGCCGTCAATGTCTTGTATGTGGGTCCACGGGGTGGCGTGTGTGTGTGTGTATGTGTGTGTGTGTGTGTGTGTGTGTGTATATTTGTCTAATCCCTGTCAATCTACCTATATATCTCCTTTGTCATTCTATTTCATCCTCAACATCTATTCGCTCAAATTTGCTGCAAATTTTCAACGCATATACCAATCAGCATTCTCAAGGCATATCGCGATATTAATTTATTAATGTTCAACTTATTGTATTTTTATAATTGTGGATAAGAATTGAATCGCACGGTCGTATGATTACAGTTGTATTGTAACCATTCATAACATTGAGGAGCGTCAATTATCGGAACATGTTTATAAAAAAAAAAGGGAAAAATTAAATTTTATCATAATTCGTGATTAAGTTGTTCAACAAAATTCAATAAGTACAGATAATACGTGCATTCTGTGCAGTGCTATGTTCATATAGCCACGAAAAGAGGGGATTCATTTCTTCACTGTGTGAGTCAAACGTGATCAGAGAATAAAAGAAGTATAATGGAGCATTCGCCAAAAATCTGTTTAAGAGAAAAAACATTCATGGCCTCTTCCATCATCATCATCATCATCATCGTCATCATCATTATCATCATAATCATCATTATCATTATTATTATTATCATAATCATTATCATCATCGTCATCACTATCATCGCCATCATAATCATAATAATCACTATCATCATTATCATTATTATCATAATCATAATCATCGTCATCATTATCATCACCATTATCCTTATTATTATATTTTGTTTGCAAAACACTCCAATGCTATCGCAAATTGAAGGGGATTAGAAAGAGAAAAAGGAATAATTAGTGTAAGATCGAAAATAAGTTGGAAATATTAATTATACTACCCGCGACCTTGAGGCGATGATAAAATAGTGATTGGTAATGTTTCCTTGATTTTTCTCTTTTTTTTTTCAAAATTTTTATTATTTCAATATTGATGGTAACTCCCGCGAATTTTTAAAAACGTCTTGCCACGATCGGAGTCAGATTGGCGGCTGACACAAGGCTGTGAACAGGATTTAATGCTGCAATATTGTCCACTAATGACGGTCACTTCTTCGTTTTTTTGGCTGGCGGTTCTTGAGCATCCTGCGAGTCCTCCGTGTCCTCACTATCAGTTGGCCGTGGTGTAATATTACATTCACCATTTTCATTTGTCACGACGGAATCGTTCGTATCCTCGCTAGGCACTGCTGCAGTTATTGGTGTTGCCGGTTTATCCATTGAATCTTCCGTGAATGAAGTGGTTGTGCTATTTTCATCACTCGCTGCTGGATCAATTGTTGTTGGTTCTTTTCCATTAACCACCACTGCTGTATCTTGATTGCTATCGTCTGATGGCTCAGTAGCTTCACCATTCGTTGCTGTATGAGCATTACCATTTTCTGTTGATCCCGGAATACCATCAAGCAATTCTGGTTTCATTTCTGATGCAACGTAATGAGTCCATAGGGCCAATTCTACTCTGTGTGGACTCCATGTTTTTCCATTTATCACTGTAATTCCGAATTGAACTATTCATTATCATCATCATCATCAATCAAATATTCAACACAATTTCTCCCACTTCCACAATGTTGAGGAGCATAAAGAGGAATGAAGATGGGCTTGTATTATTTTTCACATCTTAGAGAATTATTTGGAATAATAGAATTCATGACTTCGATATGGAATAAGATACTCACTCTGTTTATTGAGCCTTTCAACGGTTGTTTGTATGTGTTGAACAAAGTTGAGGTATTCCTTGGTAGTATAGTCAATACCTTCGATTTCCGGTATTGCCATGAGACACTCGTCTGCCATGAAAGGAGCATTTTCAGGTGACGCTGCGGCCAATAGTGCAGATGCCATTGTTGTACCGACGCCTTTGAGATTTGATAAAGCTGTAATAGCTTGTTCCAAGTTAGGTAGTTTTTTGAATGCTTTCTTCGTCTCTGCCATTACTGCGCGTGGAGTATTAACTTTTACCAAATATGATAGTTGTGGGAAAAACTTGCCGCGCTGAAAATTCAAGATAGTGACAATAGTACTAATTACGATAATGAATGCAATGGACATGGAACAGGTTAATTTATAAAATTGAATTCAAGGAGTCTATTTTCTTCCCCATAACGATTTCAAGAACACATATGAAACTCACACTTTGTTTCCACTTCATCGTCTGGACAAGCTCTTCGTGATTGAGATGCGCATCTTTACCGCGTGATTTAATTTTTTTCGGCAGTTCATTTTGATACCTAAAAAAGAGAAGGGGTTCAAATAAATATATTAATGCGAATCAGTGAACGAAAGTTACAGGGGCAAAGAGAACGCGATAAGAATTGACGGACACAGCATTAATTTGGAGAATTATTACAATTATTACATAAGTGTAATTAAATATCCAGAGCATTGAGATAGATGCTTTTATCTGTATACAGGACAATTCCAGGAATATCCCAATTGCGATATTTCATAATTGGAGGCCACAATTAAATTGTGTTAGTCCGATCGGAATGAATATAACAGTTATCATTATATCATTCTTCAATATCATTTTTTAAAGTAAATGATAAAAAGATGTTTTATACTTTGAGATAAATTCGAATAGAACATTCACAAATTAGAATCGGTGGTAAAGAAAGTGGGAAGAAAAAAAAACACCTTCAAATAACAATGGTGAATAATCATTTTTGTTCCATCATGTTTTCTAGTATATACAGTGAGTGAAAGAGAGTTTCAGTACGCTGACGCGGCGCAGTCGCGTCCATTTTGAGAGGCACTCTCGACACGCAACGAGCGCTCCAACAAAAACAGCCTTGACACAATCGCACGCCGACCACGCTTTTATAAAACCACAATGCGTTCATAGCGCATTGGATCGAAAAATCAGATAAAAGTATCTTGAAAAAACAGAATATACTGTTAGAAATATTTATATAACGATCAATTTGACATTTACGAATGAAACCATTTGTTAACATGACATCAGGAATATGATGAGAATCAAATATTCTGACAGATGCAATCAGATTGAGTTAATTGGAGTTAGAAATGCTACTGAGTTACTTTATGTGGGGGGATACTTGATGTACGTACAATTGACGCCATTGAATTTCAATGAGCACCTTTATTAGCTTAACTACCGGATAACAAAACATATTCTGATATAAGTCGATACATACTAGAGTACAACGAAATCATCCCTTATGTTCCACCACATTTCGTGATTGACACTTATAAAAGTTTTCTCCATTTAGTATATATAACATAGAAAATCCTGTATTACCGCTCAATGGGCCATTGAGATAAACATTGAATGAGGAAAAGAGAAAAGATGAAAGAAAATCAAATGATGGAATACAGGAATGACGAGAAGTTCGAAGCCAGAACGAATAAGTGCTCATGCGCAGACACTCATAAATAATTTTCGTCAATCGAAATAAAATATTCTATCATTTATTCATAACATCTGATAACGTGTTAATAATATTAATCGTTAATTAATGATAAGAAAATAAAGTAAAAAGGTGGTGAGACAATTTTTTAATTTTTATATAAATATTCGAATGGAAATGAATAAAATAACGGCTCGATCAATACTATTCATCGTATGTGATTAAATCGTCGATGAGTTGAGATAAAACTACAAAAACATAGTTATCCGTTACCACTAACAAATACAGCTTTTATACAGACATCGAATATCAAATTATCGAATAGTACGAGTTTCATAATACATTCAATTATCAATCATTGATGAAAGTGGTATATATTAAATTATTTGATTTAGACAGGGTACTTGAATGTGTAGTTTTTGCATTGACAGTATAATCCGAATTTCTGAAAAAACGTTCATAAATGTATCAAACAATAATGTTATAAATATATTTATCAAAACTGGCACTTCCATTGATGATTTTTTCATGAATCGTAACGTATGTATACTCTTTGATAAATTTCATATAAGACTTGATACGAAATAATCATTCATAAATATGCATGATTGTGTTTATATATATGTGTAACGTCGACAAAAGTTTGACGTGTATGTACACCCTGCTCGCATTGTCCTGTTAAGGTGCAGACCTGACAACCATGATGAAAACTCAAATTACAGCTGACCTGACAAGAAAAGATATCAGTCGACTAAACAAAAGCAATTGTGTTTTCGACTTGCCACGTGACGGTGTGATATCTAGGATTAAAGAAAGAAAAAGTTCAGCATCGAGTCGACAAACACACCTGCCAAATTGTTGACCACTCACGAAATATATGCCATGAGCATCATGAGTGGGGGACAAAAAACAAAAGTATATTTACAAGGGGCAAAAAGCAATGGGAAAAAGAGAGAGTACTGAGCTTGTAGGCTGAAATGCACGAGCACAGTGTGCTACGTGCTGGCAAACTGACGAGCCACGGGTTCATTGTCCCTGCTTGTGTGCGCCGTGTAGTAACTAACTACACAAGCCCCTTTTCTCTTTTTGTCTCTTCGTCACTGGAACGGTTAAAATATACTGGGGAGTGGGGGTCAATGGTTGTTGGGAAAAATTTCGCATACAGACTCACCGCTTAAAACCATAAAGACGATTGAAGGAAAAAAAAATGAGTAAAGATTGAAGTGAATAAAGGAAAAAAATCGAAAACTTGATCTGACGAATGAAAAGAAATGAAAAAGTTAATAAATTAAATTTCAACTCACCAATTATCCAACTTTATGAGCTCCTCTGGTTTCTTCGTTTTTCTATCAGCCTTTAATCTTAACGCTTGTGGATACAATTTGAGTACGTGTTCGAATTGGCTTGCTGTGCCCTCAGCAAAGAAAGTCGCCGTGTCTTTCACGGAAGCCATTATGATAACTGTGATTTGTGATATGAGAGCCAGAGGGCACCACTATAGGCAACGATACTCGTTCTATCTCCGTTTTCCCTCACTCGCCTCTCCGTCTTCTTTTCAATAGCTTATGTACGCGCAAATACACTCATGTACACCACGTACACATAAACACACGCACAATCAGAAACACACACGAGCGCTCACTTCTATATCATGTATACATTTATACATTTATATAAATGTTCTGTCGATTGTGTTATAGAATATAATGATGTATGTTGTATATGGATACGCTATTCCTTATCCCTCTGAATGTGTATATATATGTGGGCGTACATGCGCTTGTATGTGTGCGCGCGTCTCTGAGGGGCCGCTCGGGATATTCTATTTCACCCTATGTCTTGTTCGAATCCCCTTAATTTCGCCGGGTGACGGCACACATGAGCGTGAACATATGCAGGTTAATCACACCGCGAGTTATATCAATGTTTGTATTGAGTGCCTTTGTTTCAATTTTATAAATGTGAAACCGAGTATTTTTTTTTCGTTTCTTCTTCCTCGCGCTAGAAATTATGTATCACCTCGCCTATCTTCACTGCAATGTAATATATCAGCCTCAAGTATATTCTACTGAAATCAGTAACATTAAATATCGAAAAAACAATTTTTTGTATTTAATCAATCACTTCTCAACGGATACTTTGTATTGAGGCCACTTTGTTGAAGAAAATTGTGTCGATGTAATGACGATAACAAAGACAACTGCCAACAACCAATCAAAAACTCGTCAAAATTAATTTAGTTCAAGTATTTATGGCGAATTTATTGATAATCACACAAGACAGAAAGAAATTACTTTTCCGTTTTTTCCGATTTTTCCCTTTCGTCCACTAGTATACGTGTTTTTTAGCTGTAAGCTCGTTCACTCGACCGCGGTAAGACTCATAGGGAGCGCGATATTCTGCCGTCAGTGGTGCTTGCGAAATTTCATACGCTTCTGGTGGGGAAAAAGTCGTGCGATCGAGCCCCTCGTTTGCTTGGACCCTGTTTCTCTTGCTACTAACTCGCCAGCCGTGTAGTGGGGTAGCGTTCAGCCAATAGGGGGCACCACCACACAGCTCATGTATACCGCCTCTTTTGCTCTGTCTCTTTCTTCCTTTAGATACCTTTCCTCACCTCATCACTCCAACTCCCTGTGCTGTATTCTCTTCACAGTCGCTCGCGCACACGTACACATATGCACACATAGACAATTCTATATTCTGTATATAAGTGTATGTATAAAATTTTTGTTCCCGTCACTCGCTGCAACAACTGCCAGCCTCGATTGGTAGGTGGGCTTTGCTCATACGTCCGGGAAAATTCAAATGTGATGAGACTCAAATAGACATGAAAAGGATGCGCGTTATTACGCGAAAACCTCAATCCAATCAAAATGCAGTCTCATATTTTCAATATCCTCCACTATAAACGTCTGTTTTTATTATAGTCAATGATTATCTTCTAATACTTGTACCCGTTTGAATCATTGATTAATCACACTGAATATCCATCGTCTATTACACAACAAGCACAGTACATATAATTTTTCATTCGCTGCTCGCTGTTTTCATCTGTCCTCCGATGTCACACATTTCATTAATTCTTCTCCAAACTCCGGCTTCTTTTCCTTCTTTCAAAACATGAAAATGACAGAAAACATGATATAATCAATATTGAGAAATCCATATGATGTCGAAAAAAAAGAATGAAAGAAATGGTAGAAAGATGGTAGAAAAAAAGCTGATATATTGAGATTTGGAATCTGGACACGCCAACACTCAACACACGCTTGCAAACCCCGTCATGAACTATTAACTAATCAAGACAGCATGATCGTGCATACAAACGCAATGTGGTACGTATTCGAGAATAATAACAAGGCCCACGAATAAGGCAGAATGAAAACGGGAGTGCGCTTTCTCGAAATCATTAACTGCGATACAATTCCTTCGCGATGGCTCACCAATTCTCACTTGATAGCTGCCGTCGTGATCCACACTGTCAGAGGGGGTGGTAGCCTTTACTACTTAATTGCTCTCTCGCGCTCCTTCTCTTCCTTCCTCTGTCCCTCTCACAAATTTTTTGTCACCCTCCCACTGTATGAATCTGTCGCCTTGCTCACGCAACTTCTACCCGCAATTGACGGTTCAAACATACACTTTGTATTTTGTGCGCGCTTAGACAGATTTATGTCTCGTGAGAACGGGAACACACCAGAGTGTAGTATGTGTATCTCTCAGCCAATGTCGATTTGTTCGTGTGTTAGCGGATAGTGAATCGTACCAGCGCCTAGAGGGCAGCACCCCAGCATCCAACTCTTATCCCTACCACCAACAAATATACAACCCGAGGCGACTCATGCTGTGCTCGCGCAACCGACCTTCCTTCACAGCCAACTGTCCCTCGTTTCGTTCGACCCATCGTTTTCCCTCTCTCTCTCTCTCTCTCTCTCCCCCTCACTCTATATCTCAGAGTTTCTATCTGTTCGGGTCGTATATATTCTCAACTCTGCTTCCACACAACAAACTCGCATCATTATTTTGAATGTGGAGTCGAAACTATACGCCTTCCTGCTTGAATCTGAATTTGAAATTTTTCTTCCAAGTAGCAACGTTGGAGACTTTTATTTTTTTTTATCGGCCATTGTCTTTTTGGAAATGAACATAGTGTCAAATACAGCATCATGTAGTTGGCATTTACATTCTTGTCATCTCGTTTCATTCAATTGTGTATCTACTACTACTACTACTACTACTACTGCTGATGGTTAGGTTGGACTGAAAATCGATCGAAAACCTGGGAGGCATACGACAGTGCCGTACCTAAACGAGAATTGGCAGTTTGGCACTGGATTTCACCCACTCTCTGTCTCGCTTTTACTCATAGTCACTGTGGGATTGCACACAAACTCATGTTCAACGTAGAATGTGCGCACGCCAATCTGTTGTAAAAGGAACACAAGTACCATACTAGCCAACAAACTAATTAAACGCCCGACCAACTTGAGTGAATACCTCTACACATATTTGTATGCGAATTCAAAAATTGGTCTGCATATGAATTCAAGAAGCAAACTCGATTGACGTAACAATTACAAATCATATTTGGTTATTATGTACATGACAATAAGGGGAGATGCGTTAGATGATATTCAGTACACTGTTGCAATGCTCCAACAAAATAATACAGCGATGGAAATTTTCAAAATTTCAATGCACATTAGCGCAAATGTGTACTTTCTCTACCTCTTCTGCTTCCACAATATATGCACCATATTGTACAGCCAAAGCTATTGCGCATAGCGTCACCCCACGTATGTACATAATAATATACATGGCATACATAGCCTTTTCATACAGTGTGTGTGTGTGTGTGTACATGCGTGCATTCACATTTGCGCTAGCATGTGATATATAGTATGCCTGCATGGAAATATCGGCGACATAGTAGAGTCACAAGGTATCACGACGCCATTGTCGTAATATTCACACAGTTATGTGAGCATATATATGTATATAGATCCATGCCCTGTGAAATAATGCAGCGGATAACGCAATTGTTGCGCGCGCATCGTTCTAAACAGAAGTATATTTATATCATAGATATGAATTTATACATACAGTGAAAAACATCAGTGTTACGAAGTATGAAGTGGTATAGAGCAGTCGAGAATATATTCGGGCATGCACGGACAGTCGTCCATGGAACGTGGTGGACTCCTATCGTGGTGTGTGTGTGTGTGTGCTGTCGTGAAAATTCCACTTTCACGCCAGTCCTCTACCTAACTTGACTTCACTTACCGTTCGCCGCCGCTCTTTTGCTTGTTCGCTTGATTTTTATGTGCGCCTATCTAGTCACATCTTTCCATCGCTCACTCTCCGCACTCTTTAATGTTATTCCAATCCAGTCGCTCCATCACAACCGAACATAGCAAAAGTGCTTATAGAGAACTATTAGCAGCACCAGCAATCCCGGGTCTCACGAGCAACCACATATATGTCAAATACTACACATCGCGCTACTCTTTCATTTTCTATCCACTCATTCGTGCTGACAATTGGTGCCCACTCGACAATCAAGCGGCACCGGGCACCCTAGGTACATCATCTACTGATGAAAGATGATTCACGAATCTCAACTCTACGCACCTCGCTCGCATCATTTCTCCGAGATAAAACATAATAGCGAAAGCATAGCAGTAAGCGTATTATGTGACGATCGAGTAGCTGTAAAAAATACATTGAAGAATTTGATCGTAATATTGATTCTATTTTTGAGAAAAAAAATCCTCACTGTCACACATCATATTATATGCACAATGCATAATAGACAATATGTGTCGATAGATTAAATTGAGAATTCGGCACAGGTTCAAGTATTGTATATTAAATTATAAATTTGGATGAGATGCTTGATGGGTGAATGAAATATAACGAGAATACTTGTGTTAAATGAATATCTGTAATGATGATGCATGACGGGTAGGTAAACTGGCTGAAGTTGAATACAACATGGTATGGACAGTGAGGAGAAAGGGGGCCACTGGTTTTCCATTCTGTTTGTCTGTCTGCTAGGCAGTCATGAGCCCGCAGCATGGCTGTCCACGCACCGTTATGTTTCATGGCATCGGCAAAGCCCTCGTGTCCCGTCCCTCGCTCATATACAAAGACGCTTGAGAGATCCCCTCTGGTTTCTGTGCGCTTGCTCGAAATACAACCCCACATAAGAACACAGGGTTGCCAGACGTTGTGCCATATTTTACTTGGCGATGCTCAACATGAAATTCGAAGTATTTTAATGCACGAATCATAATCTCTACTGATGACTTGACGTCGTCAACATCGTTAGATCAATGATCAATAAACAGTAGAATATATTAAATGAGACATGAGGAAAAAAATTATTAAGGTAAGTCTATGTGCATCATATTTTATAATAGCTGATTATTTGTGTATCATCTCAACAATGAAAATATGTTTGCGATGAAGTCGAATGAAAAAGTATTTAAGTAATCAATTGCATGTGTTTGTCTGTGTGTCTCCTTGTACAAAGAAAATTCGTTTGGCGGAGGTAAACCTGAAGAAATTAATTTCGTTTGTTCAACTCGCCCTCATCACGTGAAGAAAAGCATCAGCGAGACGGGCATACGAAACACAATTGATGGAGGCGTCGTCAACTCTGAGTTTCAATTTGGATATCGAATACCAAAAGTTGCCGAGTGATTAAAGCATCCCGAAGGATGAATCAAACATGTTTGAAATGTTCAGATGTTTTAGATTACTATATTGAGAGAACAAAAAAGAAAAAAGAAAAAATCAAAAAGCCTGCCAATGCGGAAGGATAGATTAGGAAGCAGAAGAATGTAAGGTCTTGAACGACCGAGTAGACCCATAGCGTACTGCCCTCCACTTCTGGCTCGGTCCTCTTCTTTTCTCCCTGATTCATTCGTTTCCTCTGCTCATACTCAGGACACAGCATCAAATAATACACAAACGCACATACACAAGTGCCAAATGTATAAAGTTAAACAGATGATTTAACGTAGATGCTGAAGTAATGTACATATGATTCGGAATATTTTTGCGTTTGAACATGCATATAAATGAAGTTTTGTACTTTCATTGCGACTAAAAATTGAATAACAGGCACATATTTGATTATTTTTAGAGAGGGAAATGGATGAATGAACGATGATCAATTGTGAATTAAATTCATGTGTACCATTGGATTTGAGTTTTTTATATAATGTATAGATTGTGCAAGCGATACCTAACTGTGAAAAAGCAACGCGTTATCCGAATCAAAAAATTATTCGATGATTTGAAAAAGTATTGCCCCACGTCACACGCATATAAAATGTCTTAGTGTAAGTATAAGACGCATGTGACAGTTAGAATCGTACATTTTTGAGTGTACACAAATATCGCCCTATATTAAATGCATGTATGCGAATAGACTTGTTAATCTTTTCTACTATACACATTCAACAAAGACTTCTGATCATTAGCGAATGCATATATTGACACTTAGTCCTCTCTGTTATAACTCAATACATGTGCGGATGGGAATTTTATGAATGAGAATTACAGCTCGTTTCGTCGTCAATAATCGCATCAACTTTATATGAATGAATGCGTGATTCACGAAATTAATGACCATGCTGGCAATACTGATACCGGCTGTGAGATTACAACAGCACTGGCAAAACGTCGGGTGGACAAGAGTAGGAGTGAGGAAGTAAGGGAATGAGGAAGAGTAAGCGGAGGCAAAATTGAATGGGAGATAGGTATGAGGCAAGAGGAAGATTTCTTAGTGTTGATCTTGGAGACTTGTGGATACCGTACACACGTTCAGACAAACAAACATCCATAGAGTTGAACTCACGCGCGTGCACGTGCTGCTCCCGTTCGCCGACTGTGTGTCGCATCAGCCACGCGTGCTCACAATTATATGGGTCGAGTTCGCGACAACAACATTTCTCATCCCCTCTTAATTCTTGAGAAGTAGCGGAATTCACAAGAGGATAAACAGTACAGTCCGTTCACCTATACGCGCACACACACATCAGTAAAGAGACTCTATTTATGAAGTGAAATTTTAAACAAATTCATTGATGAAATTTTTACACAAATGAGTTAAATGTTTCAAATATTGAAAGTTTAAATTCGAGTAGGAATTTTAATTTTTCAGATGTTTTTCATGGATATGGGATCGTTTCAGCTCCGCAACTTCACAGAGGTGGAATGGGCCCAAACTTAAACGAACATGGTGTCGCTCGCCCATACGGTTAATAATGCAAAATGATTCTGTCTCATGGTCCACAACAATAGTCCAGGGGGAGACCAACGCCTCATTGAAGTATCAATCTGTGATGTTGATCATTGTTCCATTAATGGTTTTTTTCCTTAAATAAACAAAGTAGTATTTTATAATATTTGAGACAATGAAAGAATGAGCTGTTGATATGGGGAGCACCTGTGAATTTTCCCTACAGCATTTTGCGTCGCATTTTCCCTCTATGCAAATGTGCATGAAACTTGTTACAACGCAGCGATATATATGATTCATATCTCATCCGTTTATTTCTACACTCAGATAATCAGATTCTGACTATTATATCTGTCTATATCAAGAAATGTAGAAGCATGTTTGCTTCATGTATACATACTTTAATGTGCACACCTGTGTGCAACATACCTTTTACAGTTCTCATTTGTATCGACTGTTCAAGATGTTGCAGATGGCAGCAGTTATCCATGAGTTCGATAGAATATTTTCGAATATCATAATATTAAGAATAGGAACGGTGCGGTGCGGAATCATTTATTTTGACGGCAACGGATAGCCTCAACTATCTACGTAGTGGAACGAGGAAAATAACCTCAAAACTTATTTTTTCGCATTCGGTATATCAGCTGTTTTAGTTAGGTTACATCCGTTTTCTTATCTGTTGCTAATCTATAATGACATATATAATTGAGTTTTTCTGATATTTATTTAAATGTTTCAATATGAATGTTCATGACGAATAATTCCAATTTAGATCGGAGGCAATAGAGCATATATATATAATTATCAATGCATAACCACAATCACTCATTCTCTGATAAGAACAATATGTTCTTCGTCAATTTATAAATATATTTTTTCCTTGAGAATATCATGGGTGGGTACCACGGAATCTTGATAACAATTACGTCAGATCCCAGTCTACATATCTATAACTAAAATTCAGCCGTGAAATCGGAAGATAGTTTTTTTTCATCCCTGATTTGAAAGTAGCACTCAAAACGATTTGAAATAAATACATTATGAATGTCATATTGATATTCGATTGACTTTGACTTCGAAATGAATTGCGTCGAAGGCTACATTCGAATCAGGGATATTCATACACATCTAATACTGTCAATTCTCAACAATTTTGCTATATGTCACTTGTTCAATTGATTTCACATTTATATTTGGTATAATTTCATGATATTATTAATATACCTTTCATCGTGTGCTACATAGATCATCAAAATTCATATTAGAATACACGACTCCCTATAGGTGCATTTGTATTACGTGATCCGAAGAGTGATATCGAGAAATATCGAACTCGAATTTGCAAATATAGCAGACAAAAAGCGCGCGCTAACGTGTCAAACATGACCACTCAAAAATCCCAATCCGTCTGAAAATTGAATGTTCATACCCCTACTGTAATTCGAAATTGATTCAACAATATTTGGGCTATAACTGAAAATTTCTATACGTCAATCACGTTTTGATCAAGTATTATGAATATAGATAATTGAAATAACAACTTGATGAATTCAGATGAATGGGAAAAAAGCTCAATACTCCGGTATGTCATTATCAAGCATGCGTGTGTTCCATTGTCTGATAATACTTCATGTCCCATCCGAATTCAGTTTTGAAACGGAAGTCACATTATAATTGGAATGGGGCTGAAAGTTTCCTTGCAATTCATGTGGGGAAGCAAATATTGAACGAGAAAAACGTATTTCAAAATACGTTTCAGAAGTTTTTTCGGCTTATATATCTATGTACGCTGCTGCATCATATACCAGATGTGATTGTTCGTATGAACACGCGAATGCCTCGAAAAATCGAGAATTCTACGTCACTGGTAGATGCGCAAGAATAGATGCGCAAACGTATAAAGAATATGTGAGGAGGTGGTCGTGGTTGGTGGTAGCTGGTCTGAGTCAATCTGAGTATAATGTCTGATAAGACGTGCGATGGATGTTCGTGAGTGTTGAGAGTACATATAATGCTCCCATGTATCTTTATCTTGCTATTCTTCTTTATTAATTGCCATAATTCATCAAAAAATTAATTAAAGATCAATTATGAATAGATACTAAATGACTAGTAGTACCTATATATCGTAAGTGAATAATGATAATGAGTACGGTAATGGTGACGAAGATTGTAGTGACAAAGCAGTACAGCAAAGTTTTAGGCCAGAGACGACATACGTAGGACAACGACCACAACGACTACGACGACAACGACAACGACGACGACGACGACGACGACGACGACGACGACGACGACGACGACGATAACGACGACAACGACTAAATGCAAGGGAGTATACTCTAACAATACTGTGAGGGGGCATTCTCGGGAGCGATATCAAGAGGAAAGTAATAACTTCACGTTTGGTGTTTTATGTCAGTTCGATAAATAGTATACACATATTTCGCTGTTTGTTCCGTTTTGTCGGGACGCAAAAGAAACAACGCACATACATAACACGCAGGCCTACCCATACATTTACGCATATACGTTCATATGCCTCAGAAGAACAACTACATACAAACTTATTACATATATATATATATACATATATATAGGGATTCATACGGTCCATTGAAAAATTGCCATTGAACGTGTTCAGTGCGCGAATTTAGCGTGAACAATTAGGATATGTAGATACACACATTCGTTTGGCATAAGCGGTATCTACATATTAAGATAATATATATATATATATATATGTGTGTATGGTGTTTTGTATTCCATCATTATCAGTGATAAAAAAACTGTGATTGGAGAAACGATATCATCATATACAGGACTGTGACATATCAACTATTGCTGTTGCTGAGACTATTGAAGAATGGAGGCAATCGCAAAGCACGATTTCACGGCTACGGCTGAAGATGAACTCAGTTTCCGTCGAAATCAAGTTTTAAAGGTATTTTTGTGACAAATATGCGAACTCATATCAATTCTCCCAATACAATCAAATATTGAAAATTATCGTTCGACATTTCGTCCACATTTGTTTTAGTAAATTGTAATAAGTGTGTCGCACCAATGCGTTGTCAGCAGTCATCATGTAGATTATCTAACAATAATATTTCTTGAATAGCATTGCGCCATATAAATATATTTTTCTGAATAGGGGTTTTGCATTAGATATGAGACCGAATTATTGTACATAGTATGGCAAAAAATGCATCGAGTGGAATTGATCGAAAGACAAGAAAGTCATGATATCTAGTCAGTGGCTCAGTTTAAAGTGTATACTTTTCTATTCTCATTTTATAGATCCTGAATATGGAAGATGACATGAATTGGTATAAAGCTGAATTGGATTCCAGAGAAGGTTTAATCCCAAGCAATTATATAGAGATGAAAAATCACGAGTGGGTTTTCATCATCATATTCTGTATACATGTGAAAGTAATGAGATTTATATAGTCTTCGACTTATCAGTATTTATTGGCTATGGTTTTCAGTTGGTACTATGGGAGGATAACGAGAGCTGATGCCGAAAGATTACTTTCAAACAAGCATGAGGGTGCTTTTCTCATCAGAATCAGTGAGAGTTCACCCGGCGATTTCTCACTGTCAGTCAAGTGAGTTTCGTTGCAATTAACCTTTTCACTTGGATTCAAGTTCACATTGCAAATTTGACTCATATATGTGCGTGATGTGAAAAATGATGTTTATAATAGGAAAGGATTCTGCGCATTCCTATTGCTGATATGAAAGTAATCTATTCCAACTTGATCAATGTCTTGTTTCAGATGCTCCGATGGTGTACAACACTTTAAAGTACTGAGAGATCAACAAGGCAAATTTTTTCTATGGGTCGTCAAATTTAGTAGTCTCAATGATTTGGTGGAATACCACCGCACAGCATCAGTATCACGCTCACAGGATGTCAAGTTACGTGATATGGTGCCAGAAGAGGTATTTATATAAACAGTTACAATTAGCGAATAGAAGGACTCGAAGAATATCACAATCATAATTTGAAGATTGAAAAATGTCCTAGTAGTTAGGGACAGACCTTTCGTAATAACCATCCAACCTACTGTCTTGATTGAGATTTTGAATACACTAATTTTGCATCACTAATCCATTCTCATGTTTGAATAATTCGCAGTGTTTAGTTCAGGCATTATACGATTTCACACCACAAGAACCTGGTGAATTGGAATTCAGAAGAGGTGACGTGATTACTGTAACAGATCGTACAGATCAACATTGGTGGCATGGCGAAATTGGAAATAGACGAGGGTTATTTCCATCAACTTATGTTACACCCTATCACTCCTAAGTGAGTAGATGAATAGATATATATATATATATATATATACTCGAATGAAGACATTCCAACACTCATTACTGAACCAAATTCAATGTTTAATGTGTTTATAGGTTGTCATTTCTGCATCCGTGGGCTACTATATTCGTTCAACCGTTCCCATCATCATGTACAGAATCTGGTTGATCTGCGGAATTATTTGAAGAATTTATTGTTTTGCTATTATATATTTTCATCGTGTGGGCTATATGGTTAATCTGCAACGAGTCGATCGGGATACACATAAAGCAAAAAAAAAAACATTGAATCGCCATTTTAATGCCATGTCGTTAAACGACTTCTTCCTTTCACACTTTTTGTATCCAGGAATGCCCTAAATTCATCCCTTAGTACATATAGAAGGAGTTTAATTGTGCAATATCCAGGATAAGATTTATGCGATACTATATTGACGACGGTGTTTGGCATAATCCTATAAGTTTTTGTTCACCATATTGACACGTCTTATAGAATATAATGTTCAGCAAACAATATATACTTCCGTGCAGTGTTTTTCGGCACAACGGGATAGATTTTGTACTTTTTTATATATATTGGAAAGCGTAAGATATTTTTAATGTTTTTTTCATCAAATTCTTAGGATTTCGCCACACATCATAAAATTGTCTGCAGAAATCAATGATACATAGTCTGAAATAAAACCTCATTTTTTCTCTGTAGCCCACCCATGAATCGCTATGATAAAGTATCAATTTTTCCACTGTCGATACTGTAATTACCATTGTTTCAAACATCATTGATAACTATAGCATCATTGCGACAATTTCAGTTTTTTCCTTTTTTTTTTGTTCATGGGGCACTCCATACGACAAGAATGCAGCCGATCAAAGAAGCCAAGTATTTATTTCCTTTCATTCGCGCGTGAATTGCGTGAACAGATATATTGATACGAAAATTGCCTATTTGTATAACGATGTTGCGGTGCCGAATTTGAATATGAATATGTATTTGACAGTACCCACAGTTGGGTAATTGTGTCTCCGATTCTGGAATGATTGAAAATCCAATCGTCTTTTTAATTTGTGGAAATTAGTTATTATTTACGCGCTATATCTATTGAATGCTAACATAAGTTTGTGTATGGTATATAAATTGAATGGATCGATCGTGCTGGTCGTGAGTATCGACTTGAAATTTGAATTCATGTATCAGACACAATTCCAATCTGCTTGTTTATCTTTTATTTCAAGTATGTTCTATACGTGAAAGTATTGGATTCTACATGAACCAAATAACACGGTCGTTTATAAATCTCTCCAGCAAATCTATTTTTGTCTGTGTATACGAATTATTTTGTCTGTACCATGTCGTTATCGTGTCTATATTATTGCGATCTACTTCATTATTATTATTATCATCATTATTATTATTATTATTATTAATAATTATAATTGTTGTTGCGAGGTTGGAATTCATTAGTAACAATATACTACTTCAGTCGAATACGCAGATTCATTTTTGTTCGTCGAAGTGGAAACGCAATCCATAGGTCATAGAATGCCATTTACTCGACATAGTTTCGTATCTTTTATATCCACGAATAGTTTGATTTACTTTATAAATCAAGTTCTATTACCCTTCTGACCAATCGTCGTTATGAGTATTTACATAGGCATTAATCATATATGTAAATGAGAAAATCAAATTTGGGGAGCAAGTATCGTTTACCTAAACCATACGGAAGATTTATTCTTGAACTCAATACTGGACGAAATATCGTTACCTTAAAAACTTAAATTATATATTTTTTAAAGCAAGCCTCATCATTCGAATGAACACAAATACAAAAATCATCATGGTATATGTATAATCTCAGCATATATTGTTATTCCTGTACAGGCCATATTTTGTATCAGGTATTATTGTTTTCAGAGTATCTTACCATACTCGATGTGATAATATATCACCGTCATCTCACAGGGTGCCGAAATGACATTGATATACTTTTCGACAATTATAATAATTCTCTTTCAATTAATAACCTGTATCATTTTCTTCGGCTCTCATCAATATCTGAGTCAACATCTCTAAATTTCCCTGTTATTATTTCATAAACATGTATTAACTATATCGGTTTCTTCAACTGTTCTTCCTTAGAATTAAACATCTCGATCGTCTCATAGATATGTCAGTTGGGTTATATCAATTAATTAATGCACCGGAACGAAAAAATATTCCCGAAAAGTTGATAGAATATTATCGTTTACTAAAGTTGCTGGTACATATGGCGCATCAATTGTCATTTCGCAAAAAATTAGTGGTATTTTATCATCAAACAAACATTTTTTAGTTCAAAAAAATAGTTTATTTCACATACAAATTTGCGATGCTTAATTCTTAAACCATTCGTCACTCAACAAACAAGTCTATACGATATATATCTTCCAGCTGTTTCTGACGGCCGGATAATTTTCACCACTTGACCACGTTTCAATCCGAAATATCGCGCTACTGGATCACCTGCTTGAATACGCATCAATTGATTTTCTTTCAATTTATAACGCATAAGTAATTCTTCTTTCTCATCAGGCGTTAAGACGATGTGTTCCGGCACAAGTTCGTGTTCAGTAATGTTTATGAGCAATTCCGATTCAAGGAATTGTTCTAGAATGTATTTAGGTGCCATATCTACTAATGACTGTTTGGCAGAAGGTGTCATGCCCTGTTGTACAACAATGATTGCCCTGCAAACAAAAATGAATCTCTGTTAGATGCTAAAAGTGAAAGATAAGCATTTTTCAGGGAAGTGTTTTTGGTTACTTGCCGGTGGATTTTTTCTTCCTGCATACGTTGACAATACGTTTTAATTGTTTTGATCCCAATTTTCGGCTCATCTGGGAAAAACACAAACAATTGATCTGTTGGATCATCATTATGTGCGACTAATACGATCAAATCACTGCGTGCTGGCCGTTTTTCACTTGGTTTGTCACCGAACTGTTCTTTAAATTGTTCTAAAGTTTGATCCAATTCATCTTGGGTAACGAGATAACCTCTATCATGACAGAGTTGCATGACAGTTTTTCGAATTCGCCATAATTTATACGTTTCAGCTTCGTCATCCATGGTTTGATCACGCGCTTTTCGTTATTAACGCGTTTCTTGATTTTTTTTTTTAAGGTTCTTTCAAGATATCCAACAATATAAAATTGAATGATATGTTATATATGTATATATACTAGACTGTACTGAGTTGTACTATATTATGGGTGCGTTCGGGGAGCACGCTTACGCGCTTTGAGCGCTAACGTTTACAAGTCCGTCGACTTTGGTTGAGCGCGCTTACATTCCCTTACGCTCACGCAAGCGCTCGACCAATCACGAAGTTCCATTTCGCCCATGGTCATGACTCCATAAGCGCTCGACCAATCACGAAGCTCTATTTCGCTTATGGTTATGGCTATGGAAAGTGTGTGTACTAGCCCTAATTCTTTGAGTTATCAAGCTAGAATCCAACGTAGATGTAATTTGTTTTCCTGATCTTGGCATAACTTTGGTCATAATCAAAAAGTTATTCTAAATTTCAAATGAAATGTTTCTCGAATGTATTTGTTTGGGTCCGTATGTCACTTTCCCTGACGTGTATATACATATATATGAATTAAAGAATGAGTGGGTTGATATAATTCTTTATCAACATGATAGAAATCGATTTCTCAACTTTGCCGGCATTCACTATAAGCAAATTAAACGTTTTGTGGAATCGCGCGGGCGCGTGAGAAAACACAATGGCTAAGTGGCGGAGAAGTTGAAGGGAGCGAAATTACAGTATAAAGATATCAGTACTCCATTGCTTGGGCCTTATATTACCAGGGAAACAGCCTGGAAGTACTATAGGATTATACTATACAGAAGTCCCACAGAGGCTTCACTAAATTTCACTACACTCTGAATTGATATGTATCAATATCAACGTGTATGTGTGTATGCATGTATGTATGTATGTATGTATAGATGTATAGATGTATAGATGTATAGATGTATAGATGTAAGCTGGGAAAGACCACGGATCAATGGTGACCGTTCGTGCTTGCATTGGCAATGGCTGTCGACGGCTGGCGATGGCACTGGAATGGATCGATAATATGCCGCGGTGTATAAGTCAATATAGTGCATATTGAAGTATGTGAGTGTACAAAGTCTGAAACGTGAAAGGTGAGAATGGGTGGGTAGGAACGATTGGGAAGGTGAAGAAGTAGGAGGACGAGTGGGAGGGATTGCTCGGTGAGGGCGGTGTGGGTGGTAGCAGTCGACGATAACGATAAAGAGGATAGCATAATATTTGGATATACGGCGTATGTTTGTCCTTTCAACTTGGCCGCTTTAATATCGGCGGTTTTACAATGTAGTTATGCCGAAAAACAAAAATACAAAGCATGTGAAGACACTTGAGGCAACGAGGAGAGCGCGTCGAAGCGACCCTACAAATTTAGAAACTGCCGTTGCCCATTTTCGTTGTGTCAATATTGGTGTTAAAAACGCTAAACGGTGGTTGTCATTAAAAAAACGTTTAGGATTTACATCCGATGATGATTTGGCGGTACACCTGCTCGATCTTGCTGACAATAGTATCCGGTATGTTATTCTAAATATTGGTTTTGCTTCATCATATCGACTCACTATGTATGCCGCTCTAATAATTTGATATTATACACATGGAGACTACTGTCAGTATTTCCGAGATCTCTTCCAGATTCTCCTATAGCTGCCAATTGGCGCCATATTGTTTGATATGTATGAATTAAGTAGTAACGCGTCGCATTCGAATGTAAATTGAATTTTATGTTCTAGGCAAAGTGAAAAGTGCAGTACGGTGGAGAAAGAAAAAAAAGATCGTGATGGAGGAAAGAATGCACAAATTACTCGTGGTAGTAATCGACGCGGTGCAGGCTCACGTCGTAGCCCAAGAAAGCGATTCCACTCACTATCCGATGAACAAATTTCAAGAGATGTTGAGTCACAGTCGAATATACATGAAATTGAAATCAATATTGTAAGTCAACAACATGATGGATATAAATCTAAGCTCCATAGAATCAAATCAAAACATCACAAAGATAAACGCAAAAAGAAAAAAAATATGAAACATGATGGGGTAGGTGGAGGGAATGTAAATAATAATGATCACACAAGAGATAATGTAAAGACAGGGAGAATCAGTGACGACAAAATCATGTCCTTGCATAAAACCTTTGATGATGAGATTATTGTGGAATCATCAAAATTCGATGTTGAGTTACACAATATTCGTGGAAATAGAGATGAATCTGTTATTCAAAAGACTGAACAAATAGAGAATAAAGTGTTAATGAACAATGTATATACTGAAAATAATATAAATGAAAATTTCCGGAATGGTGGTCAGAAAACTGAAGGAGAAGAGGTGCAAGAAGAACAATTAAATGACCATTCAAAGTCTAATGTTCAAAATGATAATTTAAGCTCAACGAAAAGTATATCATCGCAGTGTTCTGTCGTTAAACATGTTGCCAGCAATACAGTATTTGCAGTTAGCATAAACGATGACGTTTACGGAGAAGTACAGAATGCAAACAATCCTCAACAAGATCAAGAACTACAACCACTTCCAAATCATCATAATCACGGTCATGATGCGGTAAATAATACGGATAAGAGTAAAACATTGTGCGATTCCACGTTGGAATCTATTGATGCGGACGAGAAAAGAACAAAGAAAAAGAGAAAACATCTGAAGTATGGGACAGAGAATTCGGATCAAAATGATGCAATACCTGAATCAACCACGAGTGAATTGCTGTACAAGCATCGCAAAAAAAAGCACAAACATGCAAATGAACATAAACATAAAAAAATTCATGACATTCGAAAAGCTCCTCAAAATGGAATGATTCCAATGGATATGCGCGGAGCAGAAGTGAATATTAGTGAAGATATCATTTCTGCAACATCAAATATATCTCAAGTTGGATTTGACAATGATGAGAACCCATTAGAACCTCAAAGACTAGCTATTAAAATAAAATTATGTCAGAATTGTAATAATCGCCATATTCAGGGTGCCTGCCCGCTAGTGTCAGCTTCGTATGAAATTTCTGATGTTCTTTCATATGAAGAATGGTTAAATAGACATAAAGATAATGAAGAACTCATGAAAGCAGTCACAATTGATGATCCTATGTCGGACGGTTATGGAAAAGTAATTGACGATAGTGTTGAATCGGATGACGAGTCTGCATCTGATCAGTACAAATCGAAAGAAAAAACTCAAAGTGAAGAGAAACGTTTGCATGTTGATAATGACCGACCGCTGTTCGCACGAGCATCATTGCCTAATTGTTTGCAATTGAAAATGACAAATACTGACCATGGTCTTGGTATATATGCAAAACACGCAGTGCCAGTGTATGCGAGGTTGGGTCCACTTATCGGCACAGCAGTGAAGGAAATGGACATTCCGGATGATTTCCCAATGCGACATATTTGGGAAATAGAAATTGACAGTAAAACTTCTTACATCAGCACAACAAATCCACTAAAGAGTAATTGGGTTCGTTACATGAGGCCAGCGGAAACTAAAGAAGAACGTACCGTTGCTGTAGTCACGAAAAATGGTGAATTATATTTCGTAACAACACAAAATATTGCACCTGGTGATGAGCTAACATATTGGGCTGAATCATTATCATTTACATGGACGCGAAAGAATAAAACGGACAAAACCAATTGTGGCGGTTGCAATTTGACATTCACTCATACAATTTATTACCGTCTCCATTGTTGTATCTTCCACGACACGAATTATAGTTTGACAATTAGAAAATATCATTGTAAAGTTTGTGGCGCTGCGGTTTTGGGAAAAGACAATATAATGAAACATGCAGCTGAGTTGCACGCAGGACGTGGAGCGTATCAGTGTCAATATTGTAGGAAATTTTTTTTGCGATTAAACTATTTGGAGATGCATCGTACTTATGGTTGTGCACAAAATCCCCAACGATCGCGGCCATTATGTGACTTTTGTGGGCGAAAATTCTGTCAGCCGCAAAAATTGAAGGTTCATATCAAGCGAATGCACAGCGGTGAGTAGTTCATTAATTTTAGGCGTCTGAAATTATGAACGAAATCTGAGTATGGAATCATTTCCCCTTATTGCATTACAGATATGTCGGAGGTGCTCCGTGAATTTCAATGTAAACTATGCCTGAAACTTCTTGGTTCTCGCGCTGCGCTGCAACGTCACATGAAAGAAGTGCATCACAAGGATGTTGTTGCCGCAGCAACTTGCGATCGGTGTGGAAAGATGTTTCAGAACAAAAGTAATTTGAAAATACATATGTTAACACACAGCGGTGTAAAACCGTTCAAGTAAGTGAACTTTTCCTTCATTTCTCATTATTGTCAATTCAGAAAGACAATTGGGTATTTTCTCGCGCTCAATTCTTTTTCTGTATTATTATTATCTTAATCATCATCATCTTTTATTGAAGATGCAAAGAGACTGCGTGTAAAGCTGCATTCACAACAAAACAATGTCTGCAATTTCACTATAAGAAAGTTCATGGCCTCACTGAAGAAATGATGCCAAAAATTGAAAGATCTGTAGCTTATACATTTGATGCATACAGCGGTGGATTAATAGACGATAATGACAATAGCAAAATGCCGCGATCAACTCTACAAGATTGTCAGGTGCCTATAAATTTCGTTGATTACATGTTCTATACGAAATAAAATAATTCTTTACGTTAATTTTCTTTCAGGACGAAATCAGTGATATGGCATTATTAGACGACTGTAGTTCTGAAAACAAATTGAAAACTAATGTTCCGATTGAATCTCTTCAATCACCAATTCAAATTGAGTCAGCACAATGCGATCGTGAGTCTTTGCATGATTGCGACGATCCTTTAAGTCATGAGTCTCCGCGAGATTCATCACTACGACAAGACGTGGCGCGCGTGAATGTAACATTAGATTCATCACTAACTGATTTGCGACACGAACATGATCTTTGTGCACCGTCACGAATGCAAAGTAAAGGCAGCAAGAAGTGGATGGGTGAATTTAATCATTCAACCATTACCAAAATGGCTGAACATTCGCAACATAACACCAACATTAATTGTTCTGATATTTATGAATTCGAAGAGAATATGAAAAAGGATGATGGACGATCCTCACCAATACCGATATTGTCTGCATCGATCGAAGAAAGTAAACACGCATTGAGCGTTTATCGCAGAACAGAGAGCACGAATGCAAGTTTGTTGGTCGAGGCTGCGCTGGATGCTGCCGAACGAGAAATTGGGACAGTTTCGAGTCCAATGATTGAGAGTGACAATCGAGATGGGAATATGTATTCAATTTCAAACCAATTACAATCACCGCTGCCATCGAGATCACCCGAAAGTCATTTGGAGACGTACATACAACAACAACAACAAGAGCTCATGTCGCCAGTACCAACACCAGACGATCGCAACCCGTCTTCTCCAGTACATATCCACACTGATTATCATTTACATCGGGCCGTTGACTATATCAACACAACTAGAACACAAAATATGGAGCAGTATCTTCATCATGATGATCCCCAACGGAGCCCACTATCAAATAACTATTTACACATGACTCAAGGCGATTTGAGTGCATTATCAACAACGCCGAATACCCGCTATCCTGATGCACATCATCATCATCATCATCATCATCATCATCACCATCAAGTACCTACAGAAAACTTATCAAGTGATGAAGGAGATTCAGTTGCACAGAATTTGAGTACTTCGGCTAAAGAAAAAGCTCTTCAAATGGATTTGTCGACATCCTACAAATACGATTCACTCGAGTTAGAATTTGGCAACAGAGAACGCAGCAATTTTGAACCACTAGTGTTAAATAATGGTGAATTACAAGGATTGGATATGTCAGCGCGTGGATTTCATACTTTTGGGCCACAAAACAATCGATATCATCATCATCACCATTTGTATGAAATCACTGAACGACAAACTGTGGATCTTAGTCGAACCGGGGCTTTTTCGATTTCACCTCCACCGCCTTATTCGCACAATGATGTATTGCGCGTGGTCAGTTTAGACCTGACACCAGGTGGACGGCATAGCGTAGATTTGAGTCTCCCACGTTCTCATCATTTGCACGGTACAAATTCGCGACTGATAACAAGCCCACGTCCACCAAGTTCAAGTACACCGCATATCGTTCCAGAGATAATCGAAGGGAGAATGGCATCATCTTCATCGCCTCCGCCATTATCTAATTACAATCCAGCTTATCCTGTTAGTCCGGCACCATATCATCCACCCCGCCCTGGATATCACCATTATACAGGGTATTATTAATATTGCTATTATTCCTGGTTGAATTATTATTTCCATCACTCTCAACGACAGTAGGTTAGCACCATAAATATTTGTCCCATTATCGGCATCACTCCAGCATAATATAGTTTACTTTGATAGTTAAAATTTATAAATTTTTGTACTTGTTCGGTTGCCGAGAAATTTGGATACTGATCAATTCTTGAAAGATGATGGGTCGACAATTTATTTGGAAGTACAAATTAATATTCTTGAGTCAATTTTCTTTAGAATTATTCAAGCGTGTCCACCTAATGTTGCAATATTGATCAGTATAAGATGTACTTTCTCTAAAGGCTTTAATTTTCCGATCGGTTTCTTTGAATTGGCGTCACATAATTGATTCTTGTGCAGGGCGTTCAATCGTTGAAATAAAACGACATACATTGTGAATGAAACGACACAAACATGACAGCGTTCATCTCAATTCTAGTCATGGAAAATATCGGTAAAATAGGATGAACAACTTCAATTTGTGCATTTGAGAATCCTTCGCTCTAAATGAATGAAGGATGAATAACTGTAAATACTGCTCTCTGTGAGGGAAGTCAAGTTATTGATTTGATCAACTTTCTTTTTATATAATTGGAAACACGACAATTAGTGTTCATTGTATATTCAGCTAGTTCGACGTTAGTATCATACCAAAGATATTGAATAAAGAATAATACGAAACTTTGTGTGCCAAACTGTATCAACTGCGGATGCAAGATTTTCCAGAGCATTTCTTCAGAATACAGAAAAGTCTTTATTCAATTTTTATGAAATTTCATCTGTTTTTTCATATCCATGTTATATATATGCATAATCATACGTTTATTCCTTTTTTTTCAATTTTTTATATGTTGACGATTCAGCTCATTGTAATTATTGAATATATATATACACATATGATAGTGATTCTCGAATAGTACAATATTTTTTAATTTCCGAAAGTTTAATTTACAAGATAGAGAATTTCAACTGCTGATTAATTCTCATGCAATTCTTACGTTCTTGTAACTGTTTCATCCCGTTCAGTGTAATATTACCGATTTATGTTGCGATAACAGCAGAGTACAGTAGATTTTAATTCAGAATGTGAATGCAGTATACATTCATTGTGAAGTAGGAATATATATATGTACACATCGAAATGCGCATACACTATTGGATCGAATGACGTTTAATAAATCTGAAACTTAAAACAATTCTTGATTGTGTCAAGTTGGTTAAGAAGATGTATAACACGACAACTGATGATAATTACGAAGAAGTGACAACAAATAAAATCCATCCTTCACGGGGAAACCAGGTACATGAAACGAAAATAGAGTGGAATGGAATTAGAAACTAATAAAGCAAATTAAATGGTTACGAAGAATGACAATACTACTTTCGATTGAGATGGTGATAAAATAATTAATATTTTCGGCTAAGGAAATTACAGCGATGCGCGCCGCATAAAACATCTGTATTAGGGTTATTACTTCTAAGCACTCAAATATTTCTATCACTGGTGTAATGAAAAGAAAAGAAACTCTTCTTTCTCAGAATACTGCCGCATGTTAATGCAAATTATATGCATTATCCTCCAAACATATGATAAATTTCAATGAATAATCGAAAAGGAATGAGATGGCATGTAGGAATTCAACAATATTCGTCTGTTTCTGAGTATCTTGATTCTCACATCAGTTATGACGTTTTATAGTCATTAGAGTGATGATACCCAAAATCATTGATGCAGCACAGACGACTGCGAGCGTGTCACGATTATATGTAGGACATAATGATGGATTGAGGCAGCGCCTAAAATGGAATGGTCATCATTGAAAAACAATCATTAGTGTTCATTTAATCTATGCAATTGTACAAGCATCGATCGAATGGTCAGCATTCGATACCTGCACTCACCATTTCTCAATGGATATCACAACCAATCCTGTTATCACCTTATCCAAGAAGGTGACGACCGAATAAACAAGAGCACTATTCTCTGTTCTCAGGCCGATAAATTCAGCTGTAACACTAAGTGCCGTGACCATTGTTATTGAACTCGCAGCGCCAATCAAAATCGCAACAATATATACAACACTTTCATAAGTTCCAGCGAATTCAGCGATTCCTGCTGCCGCTGTACCAATGAGGGCCCCTAACATATAACATACCTATGGACCAAAATGATACACATATGTGTATGAATGGCGATGGATTGATAAGCTATTTTCAATTCAATTTTCATTCACCTTGGTACCACATGATTTGTTGATGTATTTGAGTGTTAGTGAAGCAACGAGTGACGCCAAATATGACGACAGAGGTACAGTTGCCAAGGCTTGTTTCCCACCCACATCTGCTTCTTCGATATAAAGTGGTAAATAAACTGTAGCTAACGTGATGAATAATCGACTTGCTACATAGAGCAAAGCTACCTTCAGCAGCAGTGTGATACTGTTAGGGAGTTCTGTATTATTTTGATCACTATTGACGTTACTCGTTGTTGCCCCTCTATTCCATTTTTTTTCTATTAATATCTTCCTTTCCAACAGATGTCCTTTGAGAAATGTGTGGAACAATATTGTCGCTGTAATACCGCAAGCTGTCACAATTAATACGATGTTCTGGAGACAGAAAAAGGCTGCTCAAAATTCCAAAGATTAAATTCTCACTATAAAAGGATCATTGTTTATTTTCTTCATTTTATTACCCGAAATCGGTAGCTATCCTGTTCAGTGAGTCGTACCATAGCATTTTCATCTGCCGGAAGAATAATCCACGTGACAACAAATACAAATACAGCTGCAGCAACTTGCGCTGAATAGCTTGATGTAAAATAATGATACATTAGTAATATGATCGATTGGACACAATGTGTTTATTATGTGAAAAATTGATAAGCATGTATATATATATATATATATATATACATGTATACCGTATCGCTGTTAGATCAGCACGTGCAAATGGTAAATTTGTTAACATCGGTATCATTGACAGATGAGATATTTGAACTGCCGCCCATCCAGTTTGAAAAATAATTATGGTGACAATGTAAATGGCCATCGAAATGCCACCCAATTTATCGAGGAAGCTACCGAATATCATCGGAAAAGATAAAGCTACAAACACTGATCCGATGATATGCCATATTTTTTTCTTCGTATATCTATCGACGAGTACTCCAAACACTGGCGTCATGAGAGCGTCCACAAGTTGACCTTTAATTTCAAATCTAATTAATCTTTTAATTTGATTAAGATTATGAATATATTCTACTTACCGAGTAGCAATAAAGCACCGGCAATGAACGGTTCGAGCAATGCAATTCTTTGTAAATAAATTAATGTGTACGAAAACCACATTGCCGCCGCGAGATCATTGAAAATATGTCCCAAGGCATATGCGATTTTAATCCGTAGCGACAACTTCCCTTCAATGATTGGAGTTCGTTCGGAGTCTTGTACCATTTTTATTTCACTAGTTATATTCAATCGGCTACGAAAAATATTCGTTTGTCCTGTGGTTTGGGCGTAATTTGTTTTGCACCTTAGCCAAAAAATCTTAGTACACCTCGTGAACATAAACATGCGGTATATTTTAATGGGTCGCCTACATGAAAAAATATCTCCTTCGAGTATATTTATGACAGTTAATCGTGAAAGAATTCGAAAACATGGAACAGCATACCAAGTGTCTATGTATCACTGTGAGATATGAATATTGCAATCTAATCTATGAGAATATAAAATTCCGAAGCAGGAAAAAAAACTGGTGTGCAGAGATTTGATAGATGAAACTGCAATTCTTAATAACCACTTACGTATTTGCTTGCGAAGATTGCCAGAACAAACAACTACGCCGGTATGTTTTTACACATCATCGAATTTCCCACCTCATTCACTGTGCCCTATAAATTATCGTGATTACTGTGCTATGACCGCAACTGTTGGACATATAATTAGAATAATACAGCACTGAAAAAGATAGATTGATGCGTTGAGCGTTGATATGAAACGATATACTGATGCTTGTGAGTTCTCAATCCGTTCGGTTTAGTTTGTCCGTCACGAGAACTCTCACTTGCGAGCCACGGTCTCTTCTGCGTCTGTTTGCGCTACCACGGTAATTTGATATCGCAAAGAGAAATGCGACCGACCACGCTGGCAGAGAATCGATACCTTCTTGTTTGGCTTCTTGCTTTCAAATTGTTTTCGCAGAGTTCATTGACCGCATTCACTCAACATGATGGTTGTCTCATGATTCATGAAGCAAGCGGTAACGAATATGCTGTGAATGGAGTTTGGAGTAAATGGACGAGGTACTCCTGCGTGGACATATAATGCGGGCTATGTACATCCATGTATATGAAAAAAAAAGACAAGATTATACTATTTCATGAAATTACGAATTGATGAATTAGCTATTCATAAACATTAAAGATACATTTATTTTGTTGCAATAACTAAATGCAATAACAGTGGGATTTGGTATACAAATAGCATTCTAAGTTGCCAACGAATTTGGCGATTCAATAATCTTTTGTTTAAGTACCATTATTTTTATGAAAGAAAACAAATTCTCAATTTTCCACAAAAGATAATGATGCTTTGATGTTAATCAGTATAGACGCTATTTTCAAAGTTTTTCACTGTTGAGAAGTGTTCGGTCTCAAGATACTGTGTGGTGTTTATGAGTTTCTGTTCTCATTCTTCGGCAACATGAATGTCTATGGTACGCAGATTGCCAAAGACGCCATTACAAGTATGCATGCAGATATATGGAAAGGATTATTTCATAATTAAACATAGGCATTATCCAATTTTTGAATCCATGTTTATGTGAGATGCTGAATATTTGGTTCCTTCGAACTGTCTTAGATGGATCTACAACAGCAAAAATAATAATTACAACTATGTTGGCGTTAATTTTGATATAAGAGAACAGATTGATCAATATTGTCGTGAGTATGTGGCGAAATTTACTTGTAAATGCAAATTCACATCGGCAGGACGACTCAAATACGGGAAGTTACCTCCACTTTTCAAATGCGCTAATTTCGCATTGGGATAGCATTTATACATCTCTTCTCGAACACTATTCGACAATGCATAATCATCGAAGACATCAATGATAGTTATTGGTAAATTCCCCATTTTATGTGGTTGGACATAACTTGTTGCACAGTTCATTGTTAAACGTGAAGCCAATTCGCTTTGTGTCAAACTATCTAACTGAATGGAAATCATATTTTGATTGGGAATTTGATGCAATAGTTTGATATTCTATAGAAACCAACAAATAAGTATTCATTTTATCTCACTTTTTCAACCATGAAGTCAATGGCATCGATGATTTCCGCATCAGCTTTCTCCACTTCAAAATTGCCCATGATCATTTTTTTCAGGACAAGGGATGGTAAAATCCAAAATCTAGAAATCGGTTCATGGTGAGGTCATAATCATTCGAATTGTAATGGAATTGCTTACAATTGTTAGACATACAAAACTGCAGAATTTCCATAACTGAAAACAGATGTGTCTATGAAAGTATTGCAGAGAATTAAGGAAACAACTCTTGGACAGTGCGCATTAATTTCGGCAAATTTTTGTGCCAAGAATCCACCTTTTAATGGAAAAAATTCTATAGTGAATAATATTACAAGATAATGATATTTATACGTTCTTTACCTAAAGAAGCACCAAAGATATGGACTCTATCTAGTTCCATATAATCTAAGAGTCTTTTGAAACCATCACACCATTCTTTGATGTTCCAATAAGTTGGTGGTTCAGTCTGTAATATTATGATATTTATTGAATTTACTGATAGTGTCACGGATTCAGACTTACTGCCATTGGTTTTGCGCTCTGTGTGACAATAATTGGGATGAATATAACCTACCGAAATGACACGATAACCTTTTGTTGTCAGGCTTAAAATTTGTTTAAAAAAAATATCGGCAGTGCCACTAACAGGTGGTAGACAAATTAATGGGCACTTTATAGTTTTTGGACCTGAATCATATACTTTCCATCCCTGAAAACAAAGATAAACATATTTATACATGGTAATGATAGAACAAGTTTAAAAAGAAAATTAGCATAATTTGAGATAAGATTCAATATTCACCTTTATTCCACCACTATCAACAATTATTTTTCGCAATGGTATCGAACCACGAAAACTAATATACTCTCTTGAACGTGATAGTTCGCTAGTACACATTCTATTTTTGTGTTTTCAACCGTGTTCAATCGCCAGTCCGTCCAACACAATTTTCAGTATAAACAAAAGTATAGAAACAATAAATTTGCACTCAGATTGATACTAATCTTTTTGGCGTTGTAAATGTTGTATTCAGACGAATTGGTACACATAAAAATAGAATATGAAAATGAGAATGGCAAGGTATATGACCAATAATATAAAAATTCCTATCAAAGAAATGATATGACATCTAGGTTATGTTAATAGTCTATTCCATTTACCATTATCAATAAATGATCAATACATCAATATAAACAACACAATCTATTTGAATCCGTGATTATGTTCTTGATAAAATATAAAGATGTTAATTTCTCCACTTATATTCTCCGTTTCATGTGTTTCATTATGAGCTTACGTTGTTGACATGAGTACGCAACCATTAATATATATATTGTATACAATCATCATCTTACGGGCCATATCGAGTTGCTGCGTTCACACCAATCTGTATTGCCATACGTGCTAATTTATACGCATTTATGAAAGTTACAGTTCTATCATATGTTCAATATTGTTCCCTGATGATGATTGTCATGTCTTTGTCGTACAGACAATATAACGTTTCTGAATAAGATGAGTGGTGGGCAGGGGGGGATGATAGAATACATGATAATTTGTCGCATAATCAATTTGGGACTCGAGCGATTGTAAAAATAATGAAGATATTTTGTATATTTCATTTGCATCTTTTAATTTTTATTATGGTGTTATTTTTTCTCATATAGTACTAACAAAACATTCAATTAAAAAACATTGATATATGTGTGAGTTGTGTAGACATGACTGTGTGATGAAAGCAGCTAATATGTTTCTAATGTGGCTTGCATAATATTTTCTGGTTAATGCAATACAATTATTTAATAGATTTTTCATGGTAAGTTGATGCTGAATATCGATCATAAGGACACATACACACAATAAGTTTCTCCTGTTTTCATTTATTTGTTTGTTTGATACGATTTCAATGTCTCTCTACTTATATTTTTTCTCATATATCACTTGTCATTCATTTGTTCATTTTTGTTTCATTGCAATTCACATTGAAATTTCATTTTGTCAGTATAATTTTTCTGATGATACATTTGTATAGATGATTTTGTGATTAATTTAAACCTGTTGAAAATATAAAATGTGTATAATTTAGAAAACGCTCACTTTTAATAATGTTCTGATGAGTAGTTTCCGAACTTTTAGCACTTCTTCAATCAAATATCTCTTTCGTTCATCATCCAAACACTGTATATTCTAAAACCCTCACTGACTTTATGTATCGACAATATTCTTCTTTATTTTAAAGAATTTCCAACTCTTCTGTATTATTACTATACTCTCCTTCGCATTTACGCTCCCACTCGCAACTGGCCCATACTCTCTACCACTTTAATTCAGTATTTATTTTTTCATATATGCATGAACCGCTTTTTTTTTGTCTTTGATGCAAATGCGTAGGACATGTTAAATTCAATATCGTATCAATAATAGAATTATATTATAAATTTTGTAATCTCCTAAAAAATATCGTCTAAAAAATATGTCGCGCTAAAGATTATTATGACTGATAATCACAGACAATTTGCAAAAATTTATTTTTCATCAGTTTTGACGTTTCAGTCCTTCAATGTTCTTCGCCTCCTCCTTTTTCCATCCTTGTCTCATTGTTAACAAACCCTATTATATGTATATCCGAAATTTTTCATTTTTTCGGTAAATTTTTAGAAGCGTTTCATGTTTATAATTTTATTCTTGAACTTTCATCTAATTTCCCTCTTGTATCATGATCCTGACGATGATGATCATCATCATCACCATCATTTCTTTTCACATAAATTGAAAGTTGCATTCATCGATATATTTAAATATTCAAGAACCAAGCCGTGCTAACTAGCGCTGAAATTACCCCAGCGACATAATGGCAATCGTAATTTTCGTGCCCTAGCATACAACTTATATAAACAAGTAATTGTAATAAAATTAAAAATTAACGCAAGTGTACTATAATACTACCACGTTCCATTGTACACACTGTATGAATGCCTGTGATAAGAAGAAATGAAGAAAATCATCATTTTTGTTTCCATCAATCAAAGAAGGCAGATTCATTCGCCACTTTGTAGACCAAGCAGATATATTGTTATACTTATACATCGCATTATTCTTCTCATATATAATATTTGTTTGGAATAATTTCAAAATATATTTCAATATTATTGCTGTACAATAATTTTAATTGGTGACGAGTTAGATGAAGTAGAAAAAGAGACAGAAAACATTTCGGAAAGAAATTATGACAGTTCATTTTAAAGAAATGTGCATGAAAAATTGATTGAGTGTATAAATTAATCTACAGATAATTGATTGTATTACACACTTCATGTACACATTGAGGTCAAATTAATGTCGGGAACGAAAAAATGACAGTTTTCATACCACTGTGGAATGAAATTTTGATGAAATTGTAAATTCAAATAGCAAACAGCATATTTCTCAATATTGCATTGAGTAACACGGAAATGTGAGGATGATGATGTTTGTCGGCTCGCACTCTCATGAAATCCTATCTAATATTCTGTTAGTATCTCTTATCATTATCATAGATTCATGAATCGCCTCATATAATCAATAAATATTAATAAAACATCTAACATTGCTATTATATTCTCACGTAAATTATTACCTCTCGTATTTTGTATCGCTCGATCTTTACAAATTAAAAATTAATTATCATATTATATTAACAATATTTTTTCTTCATAAAGCTATCTATTATCTCATTAGTTCCGTCAATAACTATAGTTACTATGAGAAAATAAGAATACCTTACAACAATAAAAAAAAAAAAGACAAAGAAAAAATGGCAATTTCTCGTGACCAGAACAAGTTTCCATTTTTTTTCCACCGTTCTACAACTTTTTTACAATTCGACATATATACTTTGTACCAAACCAGGCCGATTAAAAATGTAAGTGCATCTAACTTCTTAGTACACACTCAAATAATGTTCCTGCCATCATTTATTTATTATATTATTCTATTCGAATCATCCACAATTCTTAATATGTTTATAATGTTCTCATGCATTTTTTCATTGTTTTTTCGTCATTTCGCCACTCGCTGCAAACAAAGAATGTTCGTGTTTAACAAATTTGCAACTTTCCTTAGTCTAGGCCATGTTTAAAATTCATGAAAAGTGCACTTAACGGTGTCTATACAGCACCAGCAATTTAAGGGACGTCAATCGTGACAAATATTTATTATCATTCTTACTATCAAACGATATTCCCTCATAAGTATCCGCATGACGGCCTGTTCGCCTCTTTTCTCTTTACCCTCGCTCCCGTTTACGAGGAAATTAATATAATGATGCATGATCTTTTGTTTGCTCAAAAATCGATGATGATTTTGCTGTCTATTGCGTATTTTTTATTTTTATCATTAGAGTTTAAGCGTAGACAATCTACGAATTTAAGGCAAATCGCAATGTCTAATTTTACATTGAAAAATTCCATAAAACATTGAGTATCCAAGCAAGTGAAATTTCATTCACAGTGTTCTATCAATTCCCGATTGTGTTTCACTATAGTGATCAATGTAACAAAATATTATTACTACCGGACTGGGTCAGAAACATGATTAGCCTCGTTCAAAAATCCCGAATAGTACAATTGACCTCAATTCAAATTCATAGTCTCAATATATTACGGTTGTGTTGTGCAAAATTGAATTTAAAAAAAACATGTGCTTCTTTGAAAACGTCAAGTAAAAGTATAGCGAGCTCTCTTCGGAAGAAACTAAAATAATCTGCAGAGCTTGAACAGCGTAATGGAAAGAGAGGCACTGAATTCAAGGAAAAATGATTGAAATGTCCACTCGTAGTTTATATCGGAATATTGATACTTCATCGTGAGTGAACAATGTTATATCGCAGACTTACTATTCATCCATCAATGTTATATGAAGAAACATACAAATATAAAAATTCTTCGCGTGAAAGGCAAGTATTCATCAACTCTCCCTTAGTTTGAAGTGGTTATGGTAAGTTGGCATTTAAAAAAATGTTTGTCATAGATATATGCCCAATCAACAAAAACACAACTGTAGTACTGTAATATTCTGAACCTCCCTTTTTTCAAACTTCAATCTAATTGTCTTCACCCCATTTTCCCATTCATCAATCGCTGTGTGTTCAATACGATATAGCTGAATCTGATGATAATAATTGTAAAATTACATATGTTAGTGAAGAAATTTTCAGCCGAACTCGATTAAACAGGATATCGACGAAATAGTTCATGCGGACAAATGTCAATTAGCATTCAATAAGAATGTATATATGCTGTTATAATGTCTGGGTTGGGCTCACGAGAAACATATATTCCTTTTTATTCTTCATTTTTCTATCAGCTTTCCAAAGTTAATTATCCTGATTGTGATTCTCGGTATACACTGACCTACCACTTTTTTTTTTTTTAATCAAGTGCCCCAATTTGCGTTCAACAGAAGGAATGAAAAGCGGAATTGTCAATTAATCAATTATCAATAACTATAACTATATATGTATGTGAGCCCTGATGTGTGTATATTCATAAGTTACTGGATAAAATAATCTGGTGAAAGTATATGACATTCGATAAAGTATTATTAAATGTAACTTTCTTTCCAAATGATTATCTGAATTTACTAGCAGCTAATTATACTCATAACACGCATTCACCCACCTAGTAATATTTATACCATCAGTAATGATGTGGAGAGAAAAACAAGAAAAAAAGCAAACTGTGACCAATGAAGAGAAAATTGCCAGGAGAACAACACGAGAATCATTTAACAATTATGAGAGTCATGAGTTCAGATTATGCGATGAATATTTTTGCACATCGTCTCAGTTAAGGTATTTGCGACATTTGCGTGAACCGCATGTACACGGAATTTTGATGTCCTCAAATGGGAATTTATAGTCGTAGGTTAATTCTTCACCTTGAACGATGCGACGCAGAGCGAATATTAAAATGTGTTTCTTACCTAAAATATCAACCACTTTTGAGAAACAATTGGGCTGCAATAAAAAAATCAGTTGTGTGTTAATATGAGTACAATTTATTCATGCTTTATTTCTTCATTCAAGTAAATAAGAATTACCTCACAAGAATGGTTAATGAATCGTGCTGCGTTTCCTTTCATAGTAGCATCAACAACAAAGTGATCGTCAATCTTGAACATGTAACAACCGATCTGTTTGCTATCATAGTACTTTTCGCGCTTGTCGGTTAATGAAGCACGAATCACCTGAAAAATATCCTCGTCAGAAACTAGTATAGAAAATGTATAGTTGTTTCCTCTATGCAGAATATAGTATTTTAATTGTAATATCGTGGAGAAAACTTACTTCTCCGGCATATTCAATGACCATTTCGCCAGCTTCAATATCTCGTAAGCAAAATAGTCCTCTCCCATGAATATGAGAATGGTAAACTCCTACAGTACCCTTAGATGTTTCCTTGAGCATCCTAAATCTCATGGCCATTGGTAAGTTTGTACATGCTGCTCTACGCATTTCCGTTTCCGGAACTGCAATGATTCTGGGTTGTTGTCGATGCCTCGATGCAAGCCAACTAAACATATCATGTACCTTTCTTCCACGGAAAGGTTCCGCACGAGCGGCACCATTCACCGTACTCGATATGATGTCGGTCTCAAGTATTTTCGATGGCGCGAGATTGTGAAATTTGGATTTATATTTTGTGCACCGATTCACCCCTGCTAATTGCTCAATTAAATACACTGATGCATTATTATCTAACCCTAGATTTTCATTCAACGGGTTGTGCGCAAGAAGTGGAAGATTGTGACTTTGGCGAGCTGTCTGCACTGCTTGAAAAACTGATTCCCAAATTTCGGACATAGATGATGCCGTGTGAGAAAAGCCGTCCTGTGACTTTATCTCATACATAAGACGAGGTTCGGGTTTTCCGTTAGTAGTATTAATACTTGTTGAATCAACAGTGCGCTGTTTATTTGATTTTGCAAAGAATCGAGGTTGCTTTACAGCAATAGGGGGTGATTTGGGTTTTGAAAAATTAACGTCGCTATCGATAATTTGTGATTTTTCATCTATTCCCCTTGTTTTGACCGTGAATGTTTTTATAGGTAAAAGTTGGAGTGACGCAATGTGAGGTGCTTGATTGGGTGGTAAGATCTCAACAGACGTTATCTTCGGTGGATTCTTAGTTTTCATACTGTGTGTAATTTTATATGTCCCATCTTCCAACTGTTTCTGTAGAACAATTTTCAATGATGAATTCTGAAGTTTTTCGTTGTGTAAATCAAATTTTAGATTCTCTTTTAATTCCTCGATTTCATGACGTTTCAATTGAATTGATTCACTCTTCCTCTGATCTATCGCTTGAATATTTTCCTTTATCATTATTTTTTCGTCGTCTATACTTTCTTCTTCATTATTTACATTTTCCACGGACCGAATTTTGTTCTCACCCACTGATATTTCTCCTAGTATCATAGTTTGATCACCGGAATCTTTGTTCTCTGTTAATAATTCTGATTTTGCCTCCAAACCCTCCCCGACAGAAAATACCTTATCTGAAACAAATGCTAGTTTATCCGTTTCATCACAGTTGAGTATTTTTACAGTTTCACGGATGAATTCACTTTGAGTAACTTCAACCCCAGGTTTCGTAGACACTTTCACTTCAGATTTGATAGTGTCTTGTTTCGGTGCAACTGCCTGCATTGGTAAGACTCTATTCATTGGTCGAGTTGTGGGCGCTATGAATGTTGATGATTTAATTTGTCCATGATAGAGAGCTGACAAATTTTGATTTGTTGAATTATTACAATCGGATAAAGCAGTTTGTAACATCGGTCCACCATGTACACTGCTCATATCGCAACTCAATTTATTAGCAATATCTCTTTGAGTTACGTAATGATCCGATAGCGGTGAGATTTTCGATGATAAACTGGATTTTATCATACTAGTATTTTCAGAGACATGTTTAGAATCGAGATAAGGTATTGTACTGCCGTTTATTGGTTGTTCCACACCATAGAAAGATTCAGGAATTTTCCATTGATCATAACCATTTTGTGTAATAGTGTAAGAGACAGGATTGGGTCGAACAGCGACTCTAGGAATTGACGTCGAAGCTGGGTTGTCAGATCGTGATAGTGAAAATGACGTCATATTCACATCAATACACTGTGATAATGGTCGTATAGATGGATGTTGGTTCAATTCTTGTATGGAGTTGATCGTTGGCTCTACAACAGATTGTTGTGTGGATATATGACCCCCAAAGTTTGGCTGATCATGGGATACTGGAAGACTATTCGGAGACGTAGTGACGCTTGGGTGCGAGGTTGAAATTACATCAAGTGGCGTAGCAGAAGTCACTACAACGTATCCACCACGGATGTTCGATACATTTGGTACTGCTCGAACAGCCTGAACAGCCTGGACGGCCTGAACAGCTTGAACAGCTGGTATGGTTTGAATTGGTTGTACAGTACCTGCTCTTGGTATATTTTGTATTGTCTGTACGCTGGGTATACTCTTGACAGATGAAACGTTTGCGACGTTAGTTATGCTCTGAACTGCAGGAATTGCAGGTATATTTGGCACAGTTTGAACATCAACAATAGGTTCCATTAATTTTGATGCTTGAAATACTTGTGTAGTTGTCTGATAGCTACTGGCTAAAACTTGGGGGACTGCCCCAGCCATAAATTGACTCGATGACATAACAGTGTTGCTCACTATAGTTTCCAATCCATAGTACATGGGCTGACTGGATACAAACATGCTGCCTGTAGAGTCCGTAAACATCTCTAATGTTGGGGATGTGCTCAAAACAAGTTGTTCTGATGAAATGACACCACATTGGATCGCACTAGGTTGCGGCTGAATGATCGTTCCTAAAACTGTCGGTTGTGACTGGGTGATTTGTACACTTGGTAAAACTGATATACCACCATTTGGGAGGGCAAGAAGATTGTCGGAAGCTGTCTGGATGAATGCACCTGGAACAAGTTGATTGGTAGCAATAAATTGGGGCTTATATCCACCGTCTTGTCCTCCTATAGTAGTTATATACTGCAGATTTTGACCACTTTGTTGTTGAAGTGTCTCGACATAGGCTGACATCAATCCTTGCGGTTGGACTTGTTGAAGAATTACTGCAGGTGCTGCAGATCTTGACTGTTGTTGTAGTTGAAGTTGAACCGGTGCTGTATTCTGAATCGCTTGATATCTTATGGGCTCCATTTGATGTGACATACAAGACCGCGTAACTTGTGGTTTGATCATCTTTACTTTGGATTTTGATGTTCTTGGTGATTTTGGCTTAGAAATTTTTGACGAGTGATGATCTGTTTGTCCATCGTCGATGAAACCATCATGAGTGTAAGAAGTATTATAATTTATTGGTGATGATTGTGGACTTGGTATAACTTGACAATTTTGATCTCGCGATAATGTGAAATTGTTCGTTATATTTGTGTCAGTGGATAAAGGTGCATTGGTAATCTCAGTGATATGAACATTGGTATTGTCAGTAGGTAACACCGTTGTAGAATTGGGTAACGTGGTTGTTGTTCTCGTGTACTGTGTTTGAACAATAACATCGTTAGATGTTAATACTGTTTGATGAAGTGTTTCAACTGTTGCGTGGGTGCGTATATGTGGAGTTATAATAGCTTGTGCTATGGGCTCAATTTGGATTGGTGGGTTAGGTGATGGTACAGATGCTTCGAGGGGTGACGTGACTTGTATATTGGAATATCCAGTGAGAGTATGTCCTTCAGACGGTGACATAGTGACAAATTGTGGTGACATTGAAATCATGCTATTTGAGAATCGTGATTCAGACGATGCACCTTTATTGTCTATTGTTTCTGAATCACTATCACTTGTTGTTACAATATCACAATTGATCAAGTGTCTATCGTAGCTGTCATGTGTTCGGTATGTGCATTGACATCTCTTGCATGTCACGGGACTATGGTTTGAACCTTGAGTAGGAACATAATTTAATGTGTCTGACTTTATATTTTTTGGACTTTCATCGTCGCTGGAAATATCATCAGCTCCGTCGAACTGTGGTATTTTGAAAATGTTATAACTTTTGAACTGTTCCGATGAAGAAATATTCCGTTTCATATTTTTCATAGTGATCTGACGCGTCTTAATATTGTCGGTGAATGCGAACGTACTTAATTGTTCCATATAAGTAGATATATTTGAATTATCACAGAGAGATTCATCATTTGTCCCATCGACTTGTGGGATTGTTTCTTCGATATGATGTTCAGGTGAGCTGCATTCACTAGCACTACTAGAATCAGCTGATCCGTCCACTTGAAGCATGCGCGATTGTTGTCTTGTATGCCACAGGAGACGTTTGTGATCTTTTGCATCTTCTCTGGATGATAAAGTTCTTCGCATTGTCGCTGAATCCTCAATACAATACTTCAATTCTTTCACAGACTCTGTGAGTATGGTTGGCGTATTTGTTCTGCCAACTGTCACCATTATACTTTCGGGTATTCGAAGCTCATGAAGCATGGAAGCTTTATCATTATGCGAATCCTGGAGCATTATATTCGTATCACCACCTCTCGTGGATGTTGGTGGTCTTGATGGAAGTTTCCTCCTTTTCATGGTTGGTCCATATGTGCCATCCAATTTACAACTCCAAGTCAGACTACAAGATCTCTGATGATGTTTTTGACCTCCTGTCGTGATGGATTTGTTACTTATCACTTCAGATTTTGATCTTCGTAATTCTTTACCACCTACATTTTGACTTTTAGAACTGAGTATATCATCCATTAGCTCTTGGACACATCCTTTCGTTTCTAAATGTAGCCATAAATCATTTTGTACACCAAACTCTGAAATCATAGGATCAAGTTTAGAAGCTTTACCATCTGACGACTTGATAATTTCATCAACATCGGATGTTAATATTTCATCTTTCAGCAAATCAGTCCCGAAAACACCGTCATTCCGAAAATCCATGGCTAAAAAATCTTCGTATGACATTTTTGGAAAGATGTCCTGCATGGAAATTCCATCTAAAAGATCATGCGGAAGATCCTCAAAGATAACATCGGTAATATCTGGAGGTAATAGATCGGTATTATTTTGTTCCGCCAAATTTTCGTCCATTTCACGATTATGTACCGAGTCAATCAGAGTATCCAATGTTTGTTTCACAATTAGTTGATCTAACTTTTGCCAATCCTCCTCTTCTTCCTCTTTTGAATGGTCAATAGTAATATTATGTTCCACATTTTCAACAGTTTCTTGTGAATAAGTTTGGACATAACTTCTGATATAGTACTTGACAATTTTCATCGGATTCACCGTTGACCAATATAGTCGCGAACATTTATAATTAACTGGAAATAGTTTTTCATGGCTATCTGAACATTCAGGAATAACTGTACCCAAACATTCTATCATGAGGGACCCAATCATAACTTTTATCTGACTGGATTCGGCATATTTTTTCTTTTTCCTATCCAATTCCACATAGATCAATCTCTTCACACCAAATTCATCTTCATTATGTGGATGTTTTTCTGCGCAATGCGATAAGTGTGAAGAACAAAATATTGTTTTATCTTCATTGAAGCCGAGTTCAGTATTTTTTGCACAGGTGAAGTGATAAGTATTGGAGCAGTTTTTGGCACAGCATCCAACAGTTGCACCTTTCTTACCGCAAACCGAACATCTGATTAGTCGACCACGGGAAATTGCACTATGGACATTTTGAAGAGAGCCATCAATCTCTTCAAAAACTTCGTTGGACCATAATGCACAGTTTGCGTGTATCCACTCATTTCGCCCGCAATATAACAATCTACCCTCCATTGTTTCATCACCATCGCCGACACCCTTACACAGTGCACAGTACCTGTTATCCTCTACACAACTATTCACATGCAAATAACTTGTCTTTGCTGTGATGGCTTTTGATGCAGTAAGCACCCCTTCTTTCCACTTCTCTATTATCGAATCGTCAAATTTCGCCAGCGACAAATCTAATTCGTTGCACAAATCTTTCGTCGGTGTTGAAAATTCGCTACCACCTGAGTTTATCGTTGAACGCTTTGAGTCAAACCATGGAAATACTTCTTGCAACGATTTATGATATGTTTCTATAAGGTCCTTCACTGCAACTCGATTAACAACACGCTCCATATCACAATGAAATTGTAAAAGTGAACGATACTGATTATTATTCACTTTTCGTTTCACAGACATTAGAGTTGGTGAGGGTCTTGAGAAAGTTTGTTGTTCAGGACATTGACATGAAGAATGATCACTCAAACTCGTTGACGACTCCTGACTTGAAATATCGTCGTCTTGGTCATTCTTCAGAATACAATTTCTCACACGAACTGAACATTCTTTTAAATGAAATTTACGTTTGAGTCGTCTCATACCCTTTTTCGGAACATCATTCGATGGGCTATCCTTATCAAAATCAGCTGAAATTAATGGATTGGTTTTCATAACACCAGCTGTATCAAATTCAATAGATGTATTTCTAATTTCTTTCATCTCGTCAGCCATATCTCGATAAAATTTTCCATCGACAGTACCTGATTTCCTTACACTAGACACGACTTTGCATGGACATTCTTTTCGTGGACTCCATTTCAGAGCAGCGCAAATTCTTCGATTCTTACTCAACGCTTTTATAACGGCAATGAATCCAGCGTTCAGTTCATTTTCGATAGCATTGCGCCACGATGAGTTTGGATTCGGCGAGCATTGACTGCAATTGAATTCAACGAAATCTGGTAATGAACTCAATACTTGATAATATTCGTCAGATAGACCTTCACAGCGTGCGTGAATCCAACACGAGCACTCATTGCATTCCATCATTTTTGTATCAAAATCATTTTCGTTATAGCAGCGTTGACAGAGTGGACAATAATTACCACGTTGTCGTAATTTGAAACACATGGAGCACAAAGGTAGATTACCAACGTAAACATTAACGCCCTCGCTACCGCAACTCTTACATCTCACACAACTCTGGCAGATGTATGGACGGTCAGGACTATACAACCGAGCATTAACACCTGATTTGGATAAGCATGAATGATGAAAAGACTGACGACACCGTATACATGACAATTTTGGCCCTATCCTGAGATTACATGTTTGGCATGTTGTACAGCGTGGACAACACCAGTCCGACTCAACGCATACATTCCATTCACTTGGTTCCAAACAAAACGCATGATATGGTTCACAGCAACATTGGCAATGGATGAGCTGTAAGTAAGAACAAAAAATAATTGTTTCGACACAGCTTAGGAGAAAAACTTATCTCATTAACAACAGTGATATATATCCAACATACCGGTTCTTTTCCAGCACTACCACAAAGGAAACAAATAGCAGAAATGTGGAAGTTTTCTGATGCTATTAGAGCAAAACCAGTAGCACCTACTTCCGCTGGATCATATTGTTCCCAAAAATCTATCGATATCTCATTTGAATCAGTTTTAGTCTTGGATAATGATCGAACCTGTGGTTATTACATATAATAATTGATGTATTCGAAAATATATCGGATGCAGACAATATCATACAACATTTGTATATTCTTACCACGTGAAGATTCGATGCCGAACTATTCTGTTGCACTTTACTTTTTTTCGTGTGAATAAGTTGTGGATTTAATCTATTACCAGTATTCTCAACATTTTCCTGACCATATATATGCAATTTTTCCCCTTTCGTAGTTTCATCAATGATTCCTGAATTGATCCGGTCTTCTTTAAATGATTTTGATGTACTTTTACTGATGATACCGACTTCTCCTTTTTCCTCAACAGGTGAGAATGTTGCGATAGGTTGACCTAAAGCAACACTTGCGCTTCTACAAACATGCTTCACTCGGGGACCTTTCACATCAATTCTTTGTCTGACAGTCTGTGACGGTTGATTGGTGGTCATTGTAGATGATGATGGTGACGATGAAGACAAGGAAGATGATGATGGGGGTGGTAACAACGGTGATGATAACGATGATGGTAATAATTGTAATTGCGATGACAATGGTGATGTTAATTTGGATGGGGCCGATGATGTTGCAGGTGACAACACAAGACAGTTTTTCATTTTCTTACGTACTTTTATCCTTGTATCTTTTTTCCTTTTTTTACTCAACGACATGGATATTGGATAGTCAAATTTGTTAGATTTTTTCGATAATAATCCCTGAACATTACTCTGATATCCGGATTTCTTCCCTATGTCAATATCGCTTAAACTGATTGCTGATTTGAATAGATTTGTCTCCACGCTATCGTCAGCGGGCCAACTTATTATCGGTACAATTGTTCTTTGACCAAGTATATCCATGTCATCTTGGCTCAGTGACCCAAGTGAAATTACGGGGTCACGCATTGAAGGTGGAAGTAATGCATTTAGCTCAGCTTTGACATTGCTCGTTATATTGTAACATTTCAGACACATTTTCAACCAACACGCGGGACATCGCGTTTTATAAACACATCTCATCAAATTCCATTGCTGACTTCGAACAACTGGAGGCACTAAGCACATGCCATCTCCTTTCAAACACTGAAGAATTGGCAGAGAGTTGTTTGCGGATTTTGCGCAAGCTTGACGCTTGATAATTTTACTTATGAATTTACGACAAGATTCACAGCTGTATATACCGAATTTACGTGCTTGCTTGACAAATCGATAGAATCGTACTGCACCACAAACACCGCATTTGACTGTTCCAGTCATGCCAGAATTAATATTTCCAGTTGGGTTATTTGTTCCATGTGTTACCGAAAATGGTCCTTCTGGCCCGCCAGAATTTTTGTTTTCTAATTTTAATCTGGCTTTTCTGAGAATAACTTTTCCACCATTCAGTTCCATGCCCGTCCACTCTGACTGTTCATCTTCACTGTGATTACTCTGCTCACTTCCACTTTCAGACAATGAACTATCAGCAACTTCATGGTTATTCCTGGAATTGATTTTTTTGATATTGACAATCATCATGCTTTCTGCATCTTTGTCATTTGTGACACTAAACCCCTCACGATTCACAACACCATCGTGGTTACTACTCCCACACTGATATTTATCATTCATCTGCTCACTATCATTGACAGTATTGTGATTGAGTAATCCTGATCTTGTTTGAATTTTGGAAGACTCGACAATCATCACATTCACAGTCGGAAGAATTTTTGGCGTTACCGATCTCGGTCTGTCATGCATAGACAAATTGATATGTGTCCTTTGAGGAGGTACGTTTATGCTACACACTGTTTCATCAATATTTTCAACTTTACTGCATAAATCTATTCTACTTTCGTTGCAATCATTTTGCGTAACTTCCGAAGCACTAGTTTCCATGCCAATGAAATTTGAGACTGTATTTAGTGGTTGTATACTTTTACGTTGTGAATTTTTCTTTGTTTTTTTTTTTCCATCTGTTCTGTCGTCATTCCTTGATGATAAAATATCAGCAATCTCATTTTCCATACGCATACGCTTTCCAATAATAGTTTTAGTCTTTTTCGGCATTTTACTGATATCATTTTCAATACTTTCATTGCCTGTCGTCTCCTCTAATTCTTCAATGAACCTTTTATTCGGCTTAATTACTCTAGAAGAGTGTGCACTGCGAATAGGGAGAACGAATTTTTTAACCCCATTGGTCTTATCACCCGTCGGGATAGTGATATTTCGATTGTTTGAATTGACATTAAATTTGGCCCGCTGGAGTAATCGTTTAGCGGTGCTATTGCGAAGTTGTCGTGTTCTTTGATGACGGTCTAAGATATTGTTCACAGACTTTAGGATAGGTGCTCTTACTATGCGTTTGAATTTCACACTCTTATTGACTTTCGTTTTATTCAACTCATTTAATTGTTTTTTATTTTCACAACGTGCCTGTACTTCAGTCTTTTCTACACACGTAAGTTGTTTTGAGTTTTTCTCCGATTTACCATGGTTTAGCTTGGTAGAGTCTGATGACAGACTGTCAATACCGTTTGCTGTTTCATTTCGTATATTGTGAGTAGAATCGTCAGTGGGTTTTTCATCAGCATCATGTTGTTTAGTTTTCACATATGAAACTGAAAGCTTCGCTTCGTTGCTACTAAAGCCATGGAATGGTGAGTGCTCCTGCAAAAAAAACGATTTATTCAAGAATCAACTCGGTTGAGACATATATTTCGGGGTTTTCGATATGGATAATATCAAAATAACTTTGAAAACAATTTTGACAAATGACGTGACACAATATTTGAAGAAAAAAAACGGTGTAAATTGGTTTTGACTTATTCGTAAAAATAACCTATTTTCCTAGATGCATTCACCATTGTTAATCCCTCATTCGTGACAGTTGAAATGTATATGAAAAATTTGTGAAAATTCTCAGTGGAACACAGAGACGTTGTTGACATGACATATTAATGAATGAGGTTATGCATAGAGTGATGAAACAGTATAATATATTGTGTAAAATATATAGCCATTATTGGCCTTGTAAATAAATATGAAGGAATGAAAAATGCGAAAAAAAAAAAGAAAAGAATTGAGTGTAAGTAGAGAATTCGTAAGAGAATTGTGCGAGTGTGACATATCTAAATTTGGTAGGTTTATATGATTGTTTATAAGAATTATTTTTGTTATGATATTATATGCAGTGGATGAATTGCATTGAACGTTGATTAATCATCCAAACATTTTGGCAGAGCCTGCAATGATATCAGCGCTTGATGCGCGTCTCTGTCGGCGCATCACAACAAACTCCGTCTGCGTCGTGAAATGATGAATTTTTTACTGTGACGCTGAAGAATATTAATTTGAGTGTGGTAACGCGAATAATTCTGCTCACCTTTTCATTGTCGTGAACAAAAGCATCACTGATAACAGAGAGTCCATAATAGATGTTCTCGGCGACGGTTACTGTATCATCATGAGTTTGGGCTGCTTGAGGACGAGCAAGAACCTTGATTCGCTTTCTCGTTACCGTCTTTGGTGGTTTGCCGGGAAACTTGGATCTTCCCATGTTATTACCGCCACGACTTTTCATTCAGTCACCTCATTTATTACCTCATCACCAACTTTTCTTTCCATCTCGTTCTTTATAATATTGATCCTTTGGAAGTTTCGATAATTATATAAAATCCAAGTTTAGAAAGCGCGCATACCGCATACATACACCAACTTACACTAACCGAGTATTCCGTTATATTCCTTTATTCAGCCTTATCCAACATTTCAATATTCCATCAATTCATCAATCTATATTATTCCGCTATTCCACTATTCCGCTAACCAACACCTGAGAATTAGATGTAATGTATTGACAGTAGCGGGCAGCAGCGATCAAAACCCCAAGTATTTATGTGTGTTAATGTACATATAGCGGTCATACTTTGCAATTAGTATTTTTGTGTTGTATAGAAGTGGTTGGTCGAGGTATAATGGACCAAACTGGATGGCGATGGACGCACAAATCAGCAACAATGAGCATTGCAAATACACATACACACACATACTGTCACACTTTTATCCACTGTGGCTCTGTGCATATCATGAATAGCGTCAATACATATAGCACACAACACACAACATACACGCGTTTCGCCATTGGTAAATGCTAATTGCACGACACCACCTCATGGTCGGAGACAACACTACTGTAAACGGGTCATGTAATCTTATGGCGGTGACGTACTCGCCATCTGGTGCTTAAAAATTTTACTACTGAAAGAGGGTCACATATGTGTGATATAGTTGGGGTAATTTTCGACAAGTTCGTGAGTATTCGTGAGATGGTCGATGATGGCCGCAAAATACGCGCGTACTCGTCAAAACCCGCACGAAAATAATGCACAAAGCCAAACTGAGTAAAAGATGAAATGCGGCAAATTACGGCAGATCTGAGAAGTGGAGAAGATTACCGAAGAGCTGAAATAAATCCAACGTTCTCTAGGCTGTTTGCGTTGGTGCTCGTTAATTAATGCCACTAAGCAGGTAGCTGACAAACGTGAAAGAGTTGCAGTCCACCTACTCTGATTATATATTGTGGATACCCGTATATTGTACTTGAACTTTCAACGCACTTTATTGCTGTGCGTGGTGAGTCACGACAGGAACAATCCGTGTTATATATGATTGTGTGCATCGCGTAGGTCGAGTAGTTGCTTTAACGACAAAGTAGTTGTACGTGAAGCGCAATATATACCTATTGATGCTTAACCAGCGCCATCATGTTGCGATAAAGAGCTACAGTTTATACGTTCGAAATTTTTTTTTTCTCTCTCCCTTTGTCTCTATCATTTTATTTACACCAATCTTTTGCGTACATTATTGCGCACGCCGAGGTGAACGATAGTATTTATTCATATGATTGTATGAATGATAGTTCGAGTGAGTTCGAGCTGGTTCGAACCAACTGAATAATCTCTCCATACTAAACAAAAGAATTACTATACCAAACTTCTCAAATTGTATTTCAATTCTTTCGTTCGAAATAATTTTATATTGTTATTCTGTGATTACAATTTTATCATCAGAGAAGCTGTTCATTAGGATCTATATTATCACTCAATAAACAATCAAAATTTGTATGTTCTGATAGGATGTGGATGTCAAATGATTAGTTCCAAGGTCATACGCAATTCCGTTCACCACAACGATTCTCGTATTATATTATAGCGCTGTCAGATGATGAACAGTGATACACGTAAACGTATAAAAATCATCATTCTACGAGTACCCTGATAATTTAAGGGTGTTCCTGTACGGAGAGCGAGTGTATATAATTTTCCACTTACCCAAATTATAATGAAAAAACTGAAAAAAAATTAATATCAGATATTCACGATGAATATGGTAGAGAGCGTACAAATGGGAGAATCATCAGGAGAAATTGGAACTGGTAGCTCATTCAATGCATTTGACAGTATACAATTTAGTCATGAAGAGTTAATGAAATTAACCAGAGAAGCCGTGAATAAAATGATAGCAAGTGATTCATTGCTGAATGGACTTCCTCGCGACCCAACAGTGGAAGAGATCAAAGCACAAATAGCTGTTGCTCAGGGTCAGGCTATTACACTTTATTTGAATAGGAGAAATCTTCCGAAACTCTCGATTGTGGTAAATTGAAAAAACATTTCTGTGTATATTATTAATGTTATTATTTTAAGAAATGCAATAACTGTTCTTCCAGGTTCCACCGCACGATACAACTGTGTTGGATTTAAAGAGGGCAATAAAGAGACAAACGAATCTGTGGCTCCATCGGGAGAAGGTTATGAAGAAAATAAGTTGGAAACATGTCTGGAAAAAGTATGATCTATGTTGCAACGACATCACACTTATGGATGAGAAGGAAACATTACGTAGTTATAATATAAACAATAGAGCCGAGCTGAATTATGTGAAGAAACGCCGGGAAAAAGTTCGTGTAGCGAAAATAACTTGAGCTCTGGTGGTTTTTGGCCTAATTTTATTGTCCTTCATTCACACTTGTCTATTGTACATAATTGAATGTCAACTTAAAACATTTTTTGAATCATAATTTGGTGTCCATCACAACTGCTATGACCGTTCTATTTTTGAAAATTTTCATTATCTTCTGGAATTTTAACTATTTCGACCACCAGTCCTGGCACAATGTCTTCCAACATCAAGCAAGTTAATTCAAATGCAGCACCATGACCGAAATCAGTTACGACTAGATGTTTTAGATGACACAATCTGTATAACCCTTCAATTCCTCTTTCAGTTACATCTCTACAATCAGAAACATCCAGATACTGAATATCAGGACAGATGCACATTAATTTCTCCAGACACCAATCGTCAAAGTATTTACATCCTCTGAAACTAATTTTCCGGAGACTTTTAATATTTTTGAAGTTGCAAAGTCCCTCATAGCATATTTTAGAGTTACTAAAGTCTATTTCTTCTATTGACCAATTTGGAGTGAAAGATTGCGGCAACATAATCAAGTCGTCCGGATATAGGAACTCAGCAACTCCTTTTTGTCTTACTTTTCCACCTCTATGTAGAACAAAGTGTGTAACGGCCAGATCATTACCTAACGCTTTATTTCTTTCTTCGATGTAACGATAACTCCATTTGATATAATCAAGCTGTTGTGCTTTATACCACGATTTAAAGTTCGCCGGACTGAAGTTCGGATCAATCAAAGACATAACTTCAGGATCGTCGGAAAATTCCGAAGGATCGGTTGATACTTCATTACGCCATTTCTTCAATTTTCGAGAATTTTGTTCTTTTTCATCGGCATTTTTTATTTTTGTTTGACTCGGATATATAGATGAATAGCAACGATTAATAATGGGTGACCCTATTTTTAATAATGGTGTCAATGATATGAAACTTCCACGAACCAGCATTTTTCTTTTACTTTTGTATTAAACAATAATTAGTGATTGTATATAAAACACATGTGTTTGAGGTTTGGATAATGCACGAGCCGACGAATCGATGCCGCAATGCATATATATGAATAATTGGTGGTGGTGCAGTTGCCAATCAATTCCAAATGCAGTTGCTTCCCAGATACAACACTGATAACATGAAAATCGGCAATGGCGATGGACTGGTCAACACAAATCTTATTTTAAACCATCTCGAACCGCTTGCGATATTTCACTTGATTTCACTTTCCAATTTTGTGTGAAAAGTCAGCTGTCAGCGCCAACTTACTATACATTGCTGTAGATAACTTAAGATTAGTGCTGATCATTAATGTTCAGTAGGTTGGTAATGTTGATATCATCCGCGTCACGCAGCCTGTAGTTAACGTCAAATCCTCATATCAACATCATTTTTGCATATGATATGAGTTCACCAGCTATTTGCATTTTCATTTTCATCACGATTCTATTTGAATCATTCATCATTGAATGTGTTTTATTTAGGCTATCTCAACGTTGAATCAGTTCAAATTTTCAACACACCCATATGGATATCCACTCGCATTTCTGTGAAATCCATGAAAGAACTTTCAAATTTTCGCGCGTTACTCTGAAATTTTCTGTCGCATCATGTTTGTGTCTTTGTCACAAAGGTTTTCTCACCCTATATCACTTTGGCTCATACTATATATATATGAAGTAATATGAATTTTCGTAAGTTGCATTAGCTTAAACAAGTATAAATCGGTGTGAATGAGTCAATTCGTCAAATTGACATAAGGCTATCGAGAGCTATTATTCCTTATCCGCATTTGGCTGTCAAAGTTTATGTAGCTCTACTATAGTAGTAATCAGAATATGGCATTCAATGAGTACAATATTCATGTTGATGAATAAATTATAACCAAGAAGACAAAAGTTTCGCCTTATTAGACGTGAGGAAGTACAGGATCGTACGATACGCCATGGAAGATATGCAAGAAGAAGTAAGTTTCATGAAGTCACACGATATAAACATGATACTGAATAATTTATTGTTTTGTTATCATTCCAGCCACAGTTTGTTGTTGATGATGTGAGTAAAATCATCAAGGAAGCAATAGAAGTATCCATTGGCGGTGACGCATACCATCAAAGTAAAGTCAGTCAATGGACATCGAATGTTGTGGAAAGTTGTTTAGGGAGTTTAACTAAATTACAAAAACCTTATAAATATATAGGTAAAATCTCTATCAAATATGTATAATTTATTCATACTCATACAATATGTTGTTTTTTTCCAGTCAATTGTACAATCATGCAGAAAAATGGTGCTGGTTTACATACCGCTAGCTCGTGTTATTGGGATAATGCTTCAGATGGCAGCTGCACAGTCCGATGGGAGAATAAAACCATGTACTGCATAGTATCTGTCTTCGGATTAGCCATTTAAAGATATATGCATTTGAATTTCATGTTTAAAATAAAGATTTCCAACGACCTGAGTGCGTCTATATTTGCAAAACTGTGAGTTATCAGTCATGAATAGTTTGTCTCACTTATTGTCGTCGTGTTGCAACAATTTATCGTATAGATATTTTCGAATTAAATTCGTGAGAATATAATTTGAACAGCATCAAATTTCTCTTCTCATAGATATGTGAATCAATTTCCAGTCATTCTTCTATCAGAGGTAATAATGCAATTTTCAAGGTTGCATACTTATTTCAATATGGCATACAAGAAACCGTACTCTTCTTTCACGTCCGCAATCTCATTTATCTCAAATTACTCTTCTATGTGAACTAGCATGGTTAAAATTATGATTTCACATAATACTTGTTGTTGATTTCTTATCTGAACATTTCACTGTTATGTCATTCTACATGCTTTTCTTTCTCGTTATATGATTCAATTGGTAGTCAATTGATAGGATATTCATAATAATGGTCGATGGTGAAATGGACAATTGTAAAATTTATTACGCTGTTGTGCCGGGAATGATTGAAAGATGTAGTTAATTACAGAATTCAAACACATATTCAATTGAAATCTAGGATTTACGATATAAATTGAGATGTTTTTCTGATTTTCAGAGACATCACATATATTAATTAATCTGATGCAGGCGGAAACTGTTTACATACTATGTTGAACAATAAAAAAATCCTATGATGAAATTTTTTTTTCCTGAAACATATTGTTTCATAAATATCACGGAGACGTATGAAAAATTGGAGTTCTTGCAGAATGGTTCCCCGAATTGTGGTAAAAGTATGATGATGAAAATAAATAGGTAAATTTGATACTTTGAATGGTATTATGAATGCGCTTGCTCCAATTTGCTCTCTAATAAGTCTGGAAAATAGTTTTCGTCGTCTGTAACAGTGTCTTCATTCATTAGTATCATATTCGGTGCTAAACTAATCTCATCAAATTCATCATCAATGTATAGATCCTCGACTGTAGCATCTGGCATATCGCTTTTTTTTATGGATAACTTTTCAAGAGATGTATAATTATTAGCAGTCAATTGCCCCAATTCAATTGGAAGTGATCGCCTCCGGATGAGACTATTTCGCGAACACGAAGAACACCCTATTTCTTTAGTTTTAGTATCATCAAAGTCGAATGATGCAAAACATCCATCAGATATTTTGTGATCCATATTATTCTGTGATATGCAGCGCGCTGTTTCATTTCTTGTTAGATACATAAGTTCTACTTTCTTTCCCTCCATCATTTTAAAAACATCATGTTTATATGAGCCCCCCACAAATTCCGTACATTGGAATTTTCTATGAGTTGCACTAGAGGAAGGTAGCAGTGAAGTTGCATTCATTAATGCACCTTGGGGCAATTCATGATTTATATACTGGGAATTTTCTTCTTCATGTTCGCGTCCATTTGAGAGTGTACTATATAATTTGTAAAATCCCGCACGTACCATTTTATCTTTGTTTGATTTATCAATGATGCCTTCAAACTTTTCGGGACTTTCATGGGGCGATGTGTTAGTTGTGGTAGATGTTATCGGTGCACTCGATCTGACAATATCTGTTGCCCTTTCCAATGCATCTTTTAGTGCTTGCAGAGATTTGCTCCTTGGTATTGTGCTGGCAGTGATGTCTCCTACGGAGTCATTGATAGGAGTAAAATGTTCCTCATTTGGTTTGGAATCTTCCACCGATGAATTCACATCAACGGTGAAAGTTTCATCGCTTGCTGGTGATTTGTTTTGTGGTATTTTAGTATCCTCAGTGTTAAACTGGGAACAAAAGCCATAATTTTGTGAATTTCCACGCTGCATTTTTGATAAGCAAATCAATTTTTCTTTTTGCCACAATGATGTTTCAAAAAAGCTTTGAGAATCTGGATTCAATACTTGTGGTTGAATCACTGCATCTCTAATTGGTGTCGGTACATACGAGTATGGTGATCGTGGATTTTTCATGTATGGTGATTTCGTGATAGCCGCTGGTAACTGGGAAACAGATATCATCTGTTTCGGCTGGAGGCTAGTTTTGTGACTCGCCGGCTTGTGTGGTTCATAATCTTTGCTACGGATGTTGGATAATAAACAAGTCTTAGGTGGATCATTGATTGAAATATTAGCATCACATGAAGAACTGTCTCCATAAAAAAAATTTTCTCTCTTGTTGGCCAGAGTTTCTTTCAGTTTTTTGATGCTTATTCGAGAATCGTTGATGTCTTCAATACCACCGTCTATTTCGTTTGTCTTATGGCCTGAATGTTCTTGTACTGTTTCAATGACTTGTACATTTGTAAAATCTATATTTTTGTTCATTTGAGTTTGCAAAATTTCATCCACAATTTTCATACGAGGTTTCTGTTTGTCCGATGAGACATCGTAAGAACTAGTAGATTTTACTGTTTCCTCTTTTTTTCGGTGATTCGCATAGGAACTAGACTTTTTGGAATACTGTCTGGTGGTCACATTAATTGGATGGCAATCTCGTATCACAAAATCGTTGTAAGATGATAAAATATTGTTCTCAGTCATTTCAATGGATTTTTGCGGGTCAATATTGTTTGTTAATTGAGTTATGTAGATGGGCTCCTCATCTTCGTATTGCATCTCAAGTCTTTGTAAAAATCGACTCATTTTTACTATATTGAGGGTTCTTTTAGCAATATCTAATTGCAATCCAGCTCCCAGAAGAGTTTTGAGGATTGGCGGAAAATTGTATGTATCTACAATAACACTCCGTCTCTGTTGCACATACTGTTTTTCAACTTCAGCATAATTTAAGCCAGTCCACGGTATATTCATGGTACACATTTCCCACATTAGTAATGACAGACCATACACATCAGTGGCAGTTGAGGCTACTTGTCCAATGAATAATTCAGGTGCTTGCCACCGAAAAATTTCGGTTCTTAATCGTTTTTCATAACTCCGCAGTCGTTTTGGCTAGAACAAATATACAGTTATGAGTGTTTTTGTAATGAACTAGTTGACTGTATGAAACCTACATCAAACTATATACGATAAACTTTTGCATAAATTGAACAACTTTTTCCGTACATGAAACAGCCCTTTCTTATCAGATGTGAAATTTGAAATCGGAGTTATTGACCTTTTTTGCAGATAAAAGTATGTCAAATGGGTAACTAAAAGATTGTCTTTATGCTTTTCGATCGTTACTTGATAGTCAAAGCAATTGCAACTCACTTTGCTGATGTCTGTGGCGAGTTCCCAACCACCAAGTTTCACAATTCCATTTGAAGCCAAGAATACACAATGCGGACTGATAGCACTGTGAATATAGCCCAACATGTGAGCGTGCTTGATTGCCGCCGCCAGATTCCCAATGCACTTGGCGATACCCTGGACAGCTACACGCTCCCCTTGGCCGTGGATATAATTGAAAAGAGTACAGTCAATGGGCTCATAGATAGCGATCAATCCATGATGATTTGTCTGACTAGTGCCCATGAGTAATAATACGTTTGGATGACGAATTTTACTATAATGAAAAATGGATGAATCAATTTTTATTCTAATATATATTGCGGTCCATCCTACTGCTTTCCTTCTTTATTTTGAAATATTTATGTGTTCAACATACCAAAGGACATCCAAATCCGCTTTCACAGCGTTTTTGCAATCGGGATGTGTGCGTCTCCTCAAACAGACTTTTGTATTTTGCCATTCAGCATATATAAAATTCATATAACGATTTTCAGTACCAGCCACCCAACCAATTTCAAATATTTCCGATGCTCGTGCATTAGGTACTTCTGATGTTGAAATATCGTGTTCATTCTGGTTGCTCTTCTCATAGTATGTGTCATTGCTTTTGGTTTCTTTCGTGAAAAAATCGAGATGTGCTTTATCAGGGCTATTGGGAGATATTATGTACCCTGGGTCACTAGGATCTTTACGCCTCTCCAGGAACGCATGTAAGGCCGTGCGGTATGATTCACTAGAACATTGAGAAACACGTATGATGGAGTTCATCATAATTATTTGGATATAGCATGAATGAAAATGAAACAAAACATGAAATGAAATGAAAGCGACTGTTCGTCGATCTGGATGATTGAATATTTATTCAAGATATTCATTGATTAGTGTGAGAAGGACCAATTATATTACCTTGCATTAAGTTCACAACGTTTTACTCGAATATTTGTTGTGAGAATAATTTTTCGGCCGTTATTTTTTTTTGTTCGGGAATGTTTTCCATGAAAAGCTCGACTAACATATGATTTCGATGACATTGATGATGTCAACGATGACGATAATGATGAAGCGAAATTTGATAAATGCATCGTGTAATAAGTATAATCATCCTCATTAATATCACATTATCATTTTCAATCATATATATATATATATATATATATTGAATTAAGCCGATTGTCAAATGCGCATCGAGCTGCCGATTTCGTCCGCCAAATGTGCAAACGCGCATTATTGTTTATATATATATGACATGGTCTAATTTGACATTTTTCCATGATATGTGTATCATGCAATGAGGAATTTTCATCATTCCACATATGCTAATTCTCTCGATTAATTTGCTGTGAGCCATCATTTTCGTTTCCAATATAAACAATTGCAGTGTGGCATACGTCAGGTGTTGGAACATTGACATGGGTGGGGTATTGCAAATGTTATATGGCGCTACTAGAATGGGTTGCTACCGGAAGGCAAAGAGGGGGGATATAGTGAGACATATTAATTCTATTTTTTCATCAAACTTCTAGTGGTATACATTCCGCAACTTGGCAGGAGTGTCCCAACGGAAAAAATAGGGCAATCCTGCTGAACTTATATCCTCTTCTATCTCATTGTATTATAAAATAATATAAACCAACAATCAATTAGTTATTTCGAATAACTTACTTGTTGAGCCCGTTGAATTTTGGTGAAAAAGATCGTCGATGTCGGTCACGTTGAATGATATCCCTGAGAAAAAACAAATTACATTAATCACACATGTCAATGTTGTTTCCGAGTCCAATTTCGCATACTATCATTCATATTTTTTGATTGGTGTTCTTAATGAATGGTGATCACACGTATGGCATTTCATTCATCTGGTCTTATTGGCGATAAACTATTATTCCATGGAGGTGAGTTTTTTATTGTTTGTTTGGACATCCTGTTCATTCAGTTCACATGTCCGGTCAGCATTGATTACGTAATTTAGGGGAAACGGATATGTATAGCGATGCAACAGTATTGTATGAAAATGTAATAAAATCTATTTGTCCTTTAAAATGAATGATGTAGAGAGAGGAAGGGTAGGTCAAAATGCTGTTGTTCAATCACACTATAGCCTACTACGATTCGCAATAGTATTTAGTGTGTTCGATTGAAGATATTGGGTATTGGCATGTCTGGACATTTCTGCAAGTGTAATGGTTATTTTCTCTTTACAATTCAGTAAAAAATCCAGTGACAGCCGTTATAAAGTTGTTAAAATACTGTTAATGGGAAACATGGAGGTATTCTCCGTGTCCTCATATATATGACAAAGATTTTGGAAAATATTAAAAAAATTATATCGATTTCTGGCATAGCTACCTGATTCTGAATGGGATGGATTAATAACCCGAATAAATCCTAAATAATAATAAAACAAAAGAATAAATCCTATGCATTAGCCAGTTGATTGTTCAAATGGGTTGTAGGTATATAGGTATTCGTAATTCTGTAGGTATAATGAGTACTGCCCGACCCAAAAATATTTAATGAAGTTAGAGGAATGTATATGCGTATACCTAAAGTGGATGGACTCACAATATAATACAATAAGTGTTGACTATAACGTTTACTTCTGCCGATGGTCTGCATGACTTGGTTTGATGGCCACTTTGCGCCTTGACTACAATGCATTGGATTCATCATTTGAGAATGCGAAAGTTCATCCATATATATATAAACATATATATTACCAATAAATCCATACATATTTTCAGAATCGACCACGTGAGTTTGTATATTCCGACTAGAATTATTTTTTCGACAATAGTGTCATCAGAGAAGAGGAAAAGGGAAAGAGAGAAAAATGTTGTGTTGAATATGAAATTGTCTAAATGTGTGTGCATCGTCAGATATCTATGCAGATATGTAACCGAAGTCTGAAATAACACGTCAATGGTAAATGCAATAATTCTTGCAGCAAAAATACATAAGTGCATCAGCATAGTTCACTTCGAAATACAATTTGCCAGCACATTTGTTATAGTACGATGACGAAATAAATAATCAACTAAGTTCAACATGAGTTCTACTCGGTGCACAGCCATGTATTTCCATAACATTATTCAAAAACAATTTCTTTAGAAATAACATAGCTTCAAAAGTATTTGACAGATGCTACTCTCCCAGTTTTTGTATAGTCCGATAAATTATATGATTAGTTATACAAAACCTGATAAATATATCATATACCATAATATGCAATATGTTTCTTCTGTGTCAATAGTGTATATACACACATGTAATTCAAGTTTGTAAGTTGTTATTTGGCTTCACTCTAACGCATGGTATACATGTTCTATTATGCAAAGTGTGATGGAGCACACGCGTAAATCGGTATTTTTTTTTCTCGAGAAAATTCAAATATGTATGTATATATATACTATATCATATTGAAACAATTAAAATTGATTCAACCGTCTGAAATCTCAATCCAAGTGTGTCGACAAATCAAATACACTTGCATGAATTATGACAGTATGAGTCTGATAATGTTTGTTTCTATATTAAGATGCCATAGATGAATCGCGAGCAGATGTATATGTGTACATGGAACAATTACTCATACACTGTGTGAATAACACTTACTTTCGGAGCCATTTGAATACCCCCATCATCCCCATTACACATGGAGTACCCCGATAAATTGCATACAAATATTGTAATGTTGAAATTTGAAATTATGTCACACCGTGAATCACAAATATGGTGAGAGTCGTGTCACAAAATTTAGCCACTACGTTTACTCGTGACTGTATGAACTGTTGTTAGTTACTGGCTTACTCTTCGTTGGAATTATCAGGCATTACACTGCAAACGTCCCAAACGTCCCCCACTACAACGCCAACTACATTGCTCCGCTCTTAACACTTTTACAATTTTCATACTTGCAGGGTGATGCACTAGTTGCATTTGTCTAACTGATCCGTTGATGCATATTAAGGTTATATAAATGAAAATAATCACGTTATAAATTTGGCATTATTATTTGTATATTATCATGTGCTTACTTACACATTTAAAATTTTTGTAATTACTCATGTAAATGTGCAAGCCGTGTCTAAAATCTTGTGGATTATCAGCTTATGTGAGTGGAACAATGTGACAATGATGGTAGAAAAAATTTGAATATGTCTCAAATTCTTTGTCTGGCTTTTATATTGTATAATATACATGTTACCAGAGCTATTGAGAATTTTTTTATGAAGTTCAATAAACGCTGTCGAGACAGATACAGGAATAAGACTTGTTTTAGCGGGTTTATTTCATCTAACAAAGTGATGGCAATCATCGCGATGGATGATAACAAACATCAACTATGGCAATTGAAAATCCCAGTTAATGATGTACAACGGAAATGTCGGTGGTTTTATCATTCCACATCTTCCCCTGCGCTTCATCTGACGGATTTACAAAATTTGTAATAGTTGTCACTTCTAATTAGTGATGAATGAAATGATGCGGACATTGTTAATGTTAACCATTATAATGGTGGAATTTTTGGGCTCGATCTAGAGCCTGTTTTTCCAGTGCTCCGAAGGAAAATCTCCGTCAACTATAGGCAGCAAAATTTGATCATATAGAAATGACAATGCAAAGTGATAGATAATTTTAAGCTGCTTTCATTTCCTGTTTGACACAGAATTTGAATGCCTCCCATCCCTCGTTTTTCGATTGAGGCTGCAAAAAGAATCAGAAAATGTGTTCGCGCATGTATGCATACATATGTATATATAAGCTGACACCATTCATTACTTTGAAGCCTCTATGCAGTCGATCTTTCATAATTGCGATAAATTCTTTGTACGACAATTGTCCGTCTCCATCAACATCGAACAGCGCAAACACTGTATCTATTATGTGCTTTGAGATGTAGGTTCCAGTACAGATTTTCACTGCCCGTAAAAATTCATCTAAAAAATTATATATATCTGATAGATGATGGAATCAAACTTCTCCGTAATATTATTTGTGGTAACTAACTGCCTCTTTCCTACCTTTCGATATGGGATGGTCAGCGAGTGTGTACATTCTCATGGCGATAGAAAAGTCATCGAGACTATTCAAGAATTGATAGAAAACACGGAATTCTTGAAAGGTGATATCTTCATGATTTTCTGAACGTTCCCATAATCTTTCCAAATGTTTATCATATCTGTAATTGGAATAATTATACGTGTATCTGACGCAGAATATACATTGTATTGTTCAATTGAGCATAGTCTCCTTAGACATCTCGATATTTCGATCTCACTTGTCATAAATATAAAGTAATTTTTCATTGGGGGTCAATTGCCAAGAATCAACTTTATGATTTATAACAGATTTCAGAATTTACACGTTGAAGAATGGATTAATTCATTGAATATTAATATTTACTCGTCAGCATCAAGATAGGTATATCGGAGCAAAATTTTTGCAAAGTCCAACTCTGATATGGTATCGCTGCCCTTACTGAACTCTTGAAATTCTAATTCGAGAACTTCATGCTGCAAATTTTCCATAAACTGCCGGAAACCATCGTACTTGAGATCTTTTGTACCATCACTTCCGAAGAAATGAATCATTAGAGTTGTGTCAACCCCATGGCGACGTTGCAATCCCTGAAAATTAGATTATATTTGTTTCAATTTAGGTTAGAGCGTATTTAATTTAAATACTGATAATAGTAACATATCACCAACCTGATCTTCATCGTCCAGTGCTACTGGGATTTCGTTTTTTGATACTTGATCATTGGCTGTTGAGCTTCCACCGTGCCGTCCCTTCCAAGCATGGCTGAAAATTTTCTCCATCTGTAATAAAAATCACTGAGTGATTAGTTGCTATTGGCATTTCTTTGCTTGAAATATTATTGAATAATTGATTCCATACAATTGTAATAAATGAATAGGAAGAATTAGTGGGTTGATTAGTTAATGTTAAAACTGGATAAGACTTGAGAAGAATGTTGTTGAAATGATGAATGCAGAATTACCGATTGTTAGAAATGAAAATTTTCTATCAATTATAATTATTTTGCCAGCTGAAAATTCAAAATGCAGATGAACATGATATCGTAGTTGGAATTGCTATGAGGTTACTCGATGAACTTACGTACGAATTAGATGTGCATTCAGTGCTGGTGTTGTCACGATTGTGTCGAAGCAGTTTCTTAGTTGCAAGAGCATCGTCATTTGGAGCAACAAGATATCGTAACTAATTACAATAGATAAAGAAATTAAAAATGGTAAACAATGGCAAATGAAATTGAAATAAATTAAATGCTGACATGTGTGTGCGAGGAATTTCGTCTATTAATCGATCCGTCATATTATTTCAACGATGTTGTGAATCGCACAAATCTTTGAAATACAACGATAATCGCTATTTTCATGATCACTTTAAACCTTCATATATTGAAAACTACTCTCTCGCGAACTCAACATTTTTGTGAGTAATTTCAGTGTCTGGTGTATAGAAAGGTAACATGGAGACTGAAATTCAATTCAGAGTTTCTGTTCGAATTTTGCTACTTAACATTTATTCAGACTGCGTTGTTGTTTTATTAGTTTTAAATCTATATACAAACCGAGAACGCATTCAGGAAACGTAATGTTATTGGATAATTTTAATTATTCTGTATTATGGCTTTATCAAATTTATATTTTTATGCATTGCACATATTCACTGGAAATTGCACTCCTGAACTTATAAAAAAATGGAAGGTCAAAAAAGGAAGAATAATGATAATAATAATGACAATAATAATAATAATAATAATAATAATAATAGAGATAATATTAAACAAAAGATGAAGAAAAAGGAAAAAAAAACACAACGAGATCTCCTGGAACACCTCACATTCCACCATGGTAGGAATACTGAGCGGGTTAAGGGAGAACATGGCAGTATGTCTACTGCTGGAAAACTGTTGTTTAGTTACTGACGTATCACGATCACAGCCAACACACGGTAAGTAGTGCAAGAAGGTTATTAGTATCCTCATAATGTTGTTATATCAGTGCTTATGTGACTCTGTTAACAAACTTACACCTTCTAGTCTGAAGTATTGCAGACATTTTTGAAACATTCCCAAGTATGTAAATATTTTTTCTGTCGCCAATGCTCAAGATGGGAAACTTCTTTATTGGTGTTACATACATAGATTAGTTTTGGTTGATTGTCGATTATGATGAGAACGCGAATGGAGCTAGACATTGCAGCACAATCAAAATGTTCAATGAACATGAATATTGTTATATTTATATAAATATGTGAATATTACACGCACACAAACACAGCGATGGATTAGGCAAACTGATTCGAATCGCGGATTTTCAACAGTGAAAATCCTAATTTTTTTTCCACAGCATCTTATATGATTTTTATAATTGCAGTATGAAGAGGCTGCGTGGTGGCTTTAAACTCACAGCTTTTTTTGTCATCTCATCCAGCTCGCGGTCCTTCAATATGCGACCAAACAGCTGTCTTATCTGTGAAAAAACGATTCCATGCAGGAACACATGAACAACGATGGGAACATAAATAGTGCCATGATTTATCTCGATGATCGGTGGTTAAATATGGCGGTATGTTTAGTTGTAGAGTCTCCACAACTGAATCGTAGTTTTTCATAAATTATTATGATAGATAACAGTGTCCTTTTTTTTTCTTCCATTCCAGGGGCATATTATCGCATGTATGCATTCATGAAATTGAAGATGTGACGAAAATTATAGGTCCTCAATTTGATCTTCATATTCCGATGAAGAACAAATCAAACGTATGTCGCAATTATTATTTCACCTTACCACGAGAAACTCGTTTTTGTCGACTCTCTCATTTCCATCGGTATCGAACATATTGAATGCTATTCGGAAGCCAGTTTGTGGTTCTGCAATTATACCAAATAATGGAACAAATAAAATAATGAAGAAAGGAATAAAATTATTCGCATGGGAAAATATTATTAATGGCTCATAGATGTAATTGACGATGTGGTTGATGAATGGCGAAGTATTTTATGAGCTGAATGTCAATCAGTTATTATTTTTTGTCAAAAATGATAGAACAAGCGTAATTGGCATCCAGAATAAAAGTGAGAGGTTGTGGGAGGTGGGTCATCCAATGGGATAATTTTACTCCGTGAATTGACTGTGCCAATGAAGGAGCATACTCACTCGTTAGTATGGAGAGAAGAAACAAGTACTCCGTGTAAGAAACTATCCCTGCAAAACATGAAAGCAAACAAAAAAATTCGATTAATTTCAACATTGAACGAAACTAGCAGATGAATTTATATTTGATTATTGGTGTAAGTTGTGCACAAATATATGCATACATATGTGGTGTTGATTAATCGTATCGAAATTCAATCTCCAAGTGCGGATTATTCGTGTTAATTATCGACTCACTCACCATCACCAGAAATAATAAACTGTTAAGGTAGTATTTTGGACTAATAAAGTTGATTCCAAACGTCTCAACGGGGAATTTCGATGATGATAGACATGACTTCTTTCCATCGACTGTGTAAAAGTGACAATAGTTCCCAAAAATATTGTGATATTGATAAAAAATACAATGGAGAAATAGAGAAAATTTCATTGTAGTACAATAACAAATGAGTATGTCTGGTATGGTGTTAGTTCGGTTATTCATTCAGTAGTGGCGAACTATAGTCCACCATAAATACCGAAAGCAATGGCTGTTTATGTCGCAACAGTTACTTACCTTTGTCACGCAAACTCCGAAACATGTGTGAATTACCGTGACGCAGTGACGGGGTTGCATTTCTCATAACCTCCAGTTCTTTGTCCGACAATATGCGTCTTTTATGTCTGGCTAGAATAATATATATATACATCTCAATTATACAAGAATATGTATTAAAAATTAATATGTACATGAAATATGAAAATATGAAATCGAATCATGATAACGTTTCGCTGAGTTCCAGGAAGGAGAGATAACAAGTGAATAATTAATTTACTAACGTCTAGGTTCCGACTCAACGACGCTGTCGAGAAAATCTTGAGGTGTCATGTATAATTGGCCATCGTATTCTACCGATGCAAATTTCATGAATCGTCTTTCTCTCATCGTCAATCTCACAGCTTTTTGGAGGTCGTCATCGCGCTGCAAATAATTTCAGTTGCAAGTAATTAAAATCTTGATGAAAAATAAATTAGATAAACATCACATAAAGTATGAATTAAATAAAGATAATAGTATAAAATAGTTTGGCTGTATATATTTCTCTTAGGGACCGGAACGAGGAAACGCTTGTTACGTCACTGCAGAAAATTTTGTCGGGAGCTAAGTAATTGACTTTGTTGAACTATACAGGATGAGCGGAAGGGACGACGAACGGATCAAAGTGGGAAAGCAAATGAAACCTGTCACGCTAGACTGTCTGCAAAGTGTGTGTCCGCCGTATATTTTGGCACCGGTCCACCGAATGAAAATAGTGTTGTGTCGCATCACGTGGAACTTTCTATATGTGTACATGCTTATTCGTATATATATATATATATGTGCTTTTTCCCGAGCATTCTCTTGTCTCTATTCACAGCGGCTGTGTGTAAAATAGTTAAATTTATGTTTTATTATTTTTTTTCACTCTTCCAATGATATAAAATTATTCTGAACCATTCTCATTTCGTTTTAATATGATATGATATATGTTACATATCCGTGACTTTTGGCGACACAGATCCTCTACATATTTTAAATGTGAGTGAACATTTGACATTCAGTCACGGTAAAATAACAAACTGTATAATACGTGGAAGTTGATGCAGGAAGAACCAACGATCGTAAGACAATCTCATGTGGAATTTATGCATGAGAGTGTGAGAGATGCGGAGGATGAAGCGAGGCCAAGTAGGGCCTATAACTATAGCATGGACACATATGTATAGAGATGGGGAAATGTTTTGAAAAAAGAAAAAATTGAGAATAAATGAATAATGAAAAATGAAATGTTTTTTTTTATTTTTTCAAATACACACTCGAACTTTGTTAATCGATAGTTGATTAATTCGCCGGGAGATATTAGTTTTACTTGGTGCGCAAGTTTATTAATGGATGAATGAAATACTAGGGAAATGAACGTTCCGAATTTCTCTTTGAATAAAATGTGGATGCCTATGATATAATAGATGAGTTTCCATTTACGTAGTATTCAGCGTGATGAATATTTGACGCGTATAGTCATATAATCGTGTAACGATCATTGACGTTTGTTAACACCTTCTCGCATGTCCACACCGTTCCGAAGCCATTGAGCTCGGATATCTTGGCGGTCTCGTGCAATAATGACAGGTTCCAGAAAGATTATGTTAACGATTGCCATCGTCATATCCCATCAATTCTTATTTTCAATTAAATATTCATTATTACCAGTAGACATTATATCAACATATATAGAGAATTGTCGGAATAATTATTATTGATATTTTTTTTAACCCCAATACATGATTGAAAATACATATGAAGCTAGTGAATTTAGCGAGTGAAAGATGACACTAATCTAAAAATTGTTATATTTCTGACTCAAATTTGTACATTGCATTTTGGGCATATGATGTTTTAGTGCATAAGTTGGTGTATTTGAAACTTTTCTACAGAGTATGTACAGTTGATTTGTGCATGTTCAAAGTGAGATGTGAGGGGTTTCCTCGATAGCTATTTTTATCTGTAATGAGACGACTCATCGACATTTTGTATGTATATAAAATTCAGAAATGTATTATGTCTCATGAATGTGAATAATGAGATGCATAGGATGGTAATATTCACGAATATTATAATGATTATATTGAATGAATTATTTTATCGGTTCTCACCATATACAATAAATGCCGGTAGAGCTGCTCGGTACACATACGGCATTATGTGTATATGTACATATACATAAATGTTAGACATGATTTATTTGTAGGTACATGCACTTGATATTGAAAAGCCACCTTGAATGTGACAGCGGCGAATTTGAAAAAAATCGTTGGCTTATTCTCACCTCACTTTGTCATTTATCTCCCTCAAGGGTGTTGTATGTATATATATGCACCACACATTGGTATGCCCGTTCAATCACTATACTTAGAGGAATAAAAGTTGAGCCATTGATGGTTAGTTGTTCGCAGCTGATGGCTGTGTGACGGCGATTACGCGTCGGTGAAATTGAAATCAGATAGTAGCGCTTTTATGTAGCCGGTCAATTGCTTGGCATTTGCATTCGAATTACCTGACAACGTTCCGGGGGCTTTCAGCCAAACCCATACAGTATAGTATCTGTATAACGTCGTGAGTTACGAAAAAGTGAGACAAATCAGGAGCAAAAAAAAGCAGGTGTTCGTGTGATCGAGTGCTCTGAGCGATTTTATAAATAGTGTTTGCGTTCGTATTGATGAATATCGCACGTTTGCTGTTCGACCAATCACAGGAATTATCTATCATTAAACCATTATTTTTCAATGGCTCTTCATATTCTTCGTTAATTAATATTTGCAGTATCATTCATCAATGGGAAAACGAAAATGAATTAATGCATCAATAAGAATATCAGTGGAATTATAAAATTTTTCAATTGAATATTTAATGTGCATCATCAGATTTTTAATTTTATTAATGGTGGCATATTATACTCGGTCATTTCTCATTTATTTTCTCTATATTGAATATATTCGCAGGACATATTTCCTATGTATACAGGACGATTGCGCATATCATATGAAAGAATAACATCCGCTCTTCTCCATAAGAATTTCATGAATGAATGTGAATCTTTAACGATACAATGACAATGTGATTTGTTAATTTGACAAGATAACTGATGTTCTCATTTCGTATCTCACTACTTTATTGGCAAACTGTGTCACGCTTGAAGCTATTTACAGACCTTGCCGCATCATCAAGAGTTTATTTGCACTCTTCCTCATGGTTTGAGTGCACATTTCACTCAGTCAATATATTTACTTGATGTATTCCATCGAATTTCGGACCATTCACAAGAAAATCTGATGTGAGTATTGACATTTTCGGAATATTTTGTTTTTAGAGAGGCATATTTGTCTAAATAAAAATGAAAATCCATGAGACAAGATGGAACATTACAGAAATACGACTTTATCAATATTATAATGACACAAAAGAACAAATTTTCAACACATCAAATTGAATGAAAAGTTGATAGAGTTAAATGACGATAAATGTGCTCACCTATATGTCCATGAGTAATATTTTTGCTTGAGACATTATGATTTGTTGTTTAAAGCCTCAAATTGATGCGTATCGCATGAAACATCATATCTTTCTCCATTTGAAATTTACAACGCAAATATGTGTCATAAGTGCACACATTTTCGTTCATGTGTTGAAAGCCTTGAGTCGCCCAAAAAATCACTTGGGTGGTCTACAAAAATTCGATTTATCAACTTGAAACAACAAATCAAATAAATATTTTTTCAGTCATTGAAAATGAGCTTCAGGGGAACCCGACGCAGCCATTCGATGGCGCCCGATAAAATCAACGTCCTTTAATCCGAAGAATACGTGCCGGCATATATTTTCACGCACATCACTTTCACTATACACATACGTAAACTATATATGCCTTCCAATGACCTGGGTATAATTTTTAAGTAATAGAAATAGCACTCGAGTAGAAGGATAGTCTTCCGATACTCATCTTTTTGATTCTGAGGAATGGCATTAACAGTCGTCATTGACGCTGCATGCAGGAAGATAAAATAATTGAATAATGAAATCATAAAACAACATTGTAAATATAATTTGTATGTGTACAGTAATAATATCTTCATTCCATGTTGATGAATAACCCGGAAGTGAGTATGAAATGAATAAATATTTATTATTTTACTTGTGCGAGTAGGTGTACATAGGTATATATCTGAAGATATTATGGCTTGGATGACGGCGGCAATTGCGAACAGCGATCGATTCATATCTTGTTTCGTCGATTGCACATCAGTGCGCGAGACTGCTGGAACGAAACGTGATTTGTGGTTAAGTCTATGGGTGGAGGAGATATTCTGTACCGCAAATTAAACGTGAACAAAAGTATGGCTGTACACGTAAATGTGAATAGACAAATACGTACATCGATGTGAAGGACGCGTGTGTACATCAGTGGACTGTAATCGCAAGTGTTATCATGCTGATAGTTTATAAGCCCTCTATGTATCTATCCATATATATATATATGTTCTCATAATTTGCTCATCTTCTCATCAATTCTTATCGATGATAGTGTTCAATTAAATAATAATAACAATAATAACAGCAATAATAATAACAATAATAATAATAATAATAATAAATAAATAAATAAATAAATAAATAAATAGTAATACAAAGAAAAAAAAACAAAATCAAGAAAAATCATTGATATCTGTGTGTTAGACGGTGTACCATAATATTGATGACAATTTTTGTTCATCGTTGAGGCAGCGGATTTAATTATTCTATGTAGATTGGTGAGCATTTCATTATCAACTAAGAATGCATAGATCAGTTTTTTATTTTTAACTGCTGCGAGGCCCTACGCCCATGTCCAACTTCAAGAGTTATGATAATTGCCACACAAAGTGGACAAGAACAGTCTGAATTAATTATCGCAGCATGCTAAACAACCGTGAAATTAACCCCGTATAGAGTGAGAATATTTCAAACAATAAAAATAATGGACAAGAATCGTTTTTATTGAGTAATAGGGTAAGCCAAGTTTTACCATCGTGCAATGAATCAAACCAAAACAATGCGGGTAATTGAATATTTTGCGGATTATGATTTAAGAATTGCCTACGGCAATACAAAATTCGCATACATCTTGCCGCCTTTGCCAGTACACAATAATAAATAATCATTTCATCCGACGGTATAATTCTTGAATATCAAAGTGTGAACGTGATAACCCAGCAATAAGTCACTTGGTCGTCACGCGATAAATTCAAATCGGGCAACCAATCCATTCACTTAACAAGAGCCCACAATTTCGTAGAACCATTTGCCTTAATAACAATTTGCATGTGTGTGCACTTAAAGAAATCTTTAAATACAGAACAATTTGTCGGTTGGCTAAGCTATACTTTTTTTGTAGTTCACTACATGAATTTTTGAGAATAAATCGATAGCTAAAACAAAAGTGATATTGAGCAATGTAAGTATATATATATAAATATGATATAAATACACGTTATATGTTATGATATGTCATGATGTGGATAAGCATTATGTATATAGAGGCATGCTGAGATCCATTAGGCATTACGGCGAGTCATCCGCGACATAAAACTGACACGCATATATAATGGCCGAATGATAACGTCAAATGTAAACATGTTTGCAAGATGTGCAGAAAAATAGAGCGATGCATAAACTCGATATAGTTTTAATTGCAAATATGTATAGCTCCATCTCATATGTCACACTATCGCTCATCATTTCACCTACAACTGAATTGCAAACAATATTGTAAACCTGCTTATTATAGAGCTTTTTTTTCGTATATACATCACCATTCTCGCTCGAAAAGATGTAAATTGATGGCATTCTTTTTGTTCTTTTTATAAGCGACTTTGCAACTTCGTTGTAAAAGGGGAAAAGAAAGTCAAGTGAATATAGCGCCTTATCGGCATGTCTGAAAGAGGCTTAAAAGAGAATAAAGAGAATAAAGGAAATGAAAAGAAGAAGAAGAAGAAGAAGAAGAAGAAGAAGCAGAGGTGTGTTGGTGTGTGGGTATGTAGGTATGAAAAGAGTGAGGGTGGGGCGTAGTGGGGGGAGCTCATATGTACCCGGAGGCGTCGAAAACTGGTAACGACTCTTCTTCGAGCTCACTATCCACGACACGTGAGAGAAGAGAACGCCAAAATGAAACAAAAAGTAAGAGAAAAAAGTGCGATTCGTTAAATATGGGGCTGAGATGCGTCTCGCGACCGTCTGCTCGTCTTGTAAGTCGACTCACTCGTACTGATAAAGAGCCCTTGAAAGAGTATACTTGTTTTTAACAGGCTCAGTACTCGTTCTTGCATACTACTGTGTCAAATTTTTAGATGCATATACATTCTCTTTGCTTCACCCAACTTTTCTATTTGTGTAGCCATGTGATTCTATATTGTAATTTTACATTCAACTACTTTTGCTACAAACACTTATATGAAAATAACAAAAGCATCACATTTATATCCATATATATTTGTAAAATGTAAAATCCCCCCCTCCCTCTCCCAAACTTTTTCCGTATTTATTATTTAGATTGCTTTTTTCAATTTTTTCATTTTAAAGATTTTTGTATCATATTTTTAAAACCATAATGAGTCCCGGCGTCTGATCGCCGACTAGATGCATCTTTTCATTCATTTCCAAATCCCGCCCCCAAGTTTGGTTTAGACGTGGTTATATCGACAGACATATCTATAACTCATTTTTTTTCTCTTTTTTCGCGTCTGCACATTTAACACACATCTCTATTAGTCCCGCGTTCAATGCCCTGCGGAGGCAGTAGGCCCATCTCTTCATTGTAATTATCCAACAACTTCTCCCTCAATCAATTACTTTTATCTTTGAATTTATTTCTTTCTTCTATATCAAATAGTTTATTCTATCAATTCAAGTCATAATAGCCTTTTTTTTTCTTTTTTTTTTCATATCATATTTCATCCTTATTGGCAACAGTTGATGATTGAATCTCCATGAGATCAACGTTGCGATCCTGGCCATAGAATTTTGTTAGTTTTCTCGATATTGTTTTCTCGATACACATATTCCATCTTTCTCCATCAAATGTGTGTACGAAGAGAGCCTTCGTGTTAATAACTTTATCATATATATTCAGTTCGTCGTTCATTCTTGTCAGTGATAGAATTGTATCTTTCTTTGCTTTGTGCCACCCTCTTCTCGCATGGTCATAAATATAGATAATGTAGATCTTTTTACTCTGTGGTGTAATTTGGGAATTATGATATAATATAATGAAGAAAAAACAAAAAATGTTCGACTTGCGAATCACTATATATATATATATATATATATGTGATAATGGATATAATATAAATAACTATCGTTAGAGTTGGCATAATCGGAACTTTTGAAAAATTGCGGGCGAGGGAGTTCAGGAAGATTTCTGGTGCAATGAAAGATTGGTATCGTTAATCAGAACTTGATGGAGGACATAACACACATTGTCGAGTAGACACGCAGCTTCTAGGACTGAAGATTAGGGTAATGAAGTGAGTTAAACGCGGTGTAACAGTTTGGGACATCCCATCGAGGATATAACAAACGACAAAACGAGAAACATGGGTTGGATATTGTATATTCATACATATATAGGTACATACACAGGTATACGGGTGTATCAAATTTTTTTTACGAGTTTGTCCGGCTCTCACGAATGCGCTTGACCGCGCAGCCCAATTCAAATATACATTTATGTCCTACATACATATTTTCAGATGCTGTGTGATGTTGAGCTGAAAATTGGTATATATTGAATGAAAGGGTATGGCTCCCTGCGGTGCTGGTTTTGATTCTGTGGAATTACTAATAAAGACGTATGTTGCCACATAGTTTTAATTAACCAACTCCCAAAACAACTATATAATATAAAATAGTATCAATTTTTCAATCTTCCAATGATGTTTGAGTTGTCAAAAATATTAAGGATTCGGGAATAAACATTATTCAGCTGTATCTTGAGTAATAGATGTTTTCATCATTTTTTCTTCTTTTCCATATTTTTTGTAGACATCTATTATATAATGTGAGTTTGATATTGGTCTATTTTTCATACTTTCACGTATCAGTGGCAGCATTTCGACGTGGCAGCATACAAATGAATTGTGCGTGCCCAGAGCATAGACATTCATACATATTCTATATATATATATATATATATAATTCATACATTCCTCCATTCATCGTTGCCGACAATCATCAAAGTTAAATACCTGAATATATAAATACATGTGATTATTCACGTGTTACATCGCGTGCAATATATTATATACTCGAATCTCTTTAACACGAGCATTCCATCCTAAAATTATTATCGAGTGTTGTTATTGAAATCAAAACCACAACTAATGGGTATATTTAACATGTCGCAATATGAAAATAAATCAAAATGATTGGAACGTTGTATTGTAAAAATTAGTGAATTTTCATCTCACGAGAGATTTCCAGAATTTCGATGATTATTCACATTCAACTTATATTATATCAAATTAATATATGAATTCATTCGAAATTCTACACGAAGAATACTACTATGTACATTGCTATGAGATGAGTACACACACGCACACGCACACACATACCCACACCCACACACACAAAGCATGCACATACACATATAAATAAACTGTACCGTGTTTAACACATTCTTTATTTTATCTCGATGGTAATATGTTCTTGTTGGACCCGACGACCTCCATGATAGTTTGGTTTGCTTTTTGTTTTTATCCCCTCCCTCAATAGAAAACATCTGAATTCACTCTATCCCGCGGCCCCCGTTCAGGTCATTCTCATAAACATAGCAAAATTATGCCACAAACATGATATAAAGCATGCCTCTGGTTTCACCTCGCTATATATCATCATTTCCACAATCCACGATATAATTTGGAATAAATTAACGAATAGAGAGCTGGAACGGTCAAGCAGCACCATCACAATTAATTTTCGTTCAATTTTTGAAATTTTGTTTAATGTCTTGTAAAATAAGGGTCACACAGGAAAACACAAAGGGAAAAGTCAAGTTTTATGTTTTCTTCTCGAATTAGAAACTAAAATATTTTATTACATAGCAGCATCAGTGGAACGACTGAACATGATCGTTACACTGATGGTAGAATCTGATGAAAAAATTCGAAAAATAAGCGTTAACCCACATCGGCTTTTGGTGTCTTTATCGCTTTCCCTTTCATCACAAGAATGAGAGTTCTCTGTTTCACTAACCATATTCATTTGACCTCTGTGTCCAACCCTCATGTTTTAAGGAAGGTTCACATTTAATTCCACATACATAATATACACAAGTCAGCCGATAAGTCTGCCAGCCAACCAACCAGCGAACCGGCTGTCTAGGCATATTTTGATGCCCCCTTCGTGTTTTACAAAACCATCTTCCAGAGTACAAAACACACGACATCAATTCTTAAAGATCTTGTTGCGATTTATTAGCTCCTTAAGAATCCCACCATGCGAACGCATGAAAATATTTCGTAAATACTATTAATATGATAGAATAATAATTTGCTTAATAAATCATAGTAATACTTCACGTATCCACAATATTTACGCATGCATATATATATACATGTTTTAAGAGGAAATATGAGGAGAGTTGTCTGACATTAGTCGGTGTTTTACAGACACGCAACATTGCACTGATGTACTTTGTGGATTATGCAGGAATTTCATGTAATCGAGGCACTTAATTGAGCCTTGATTAATTTCAATCAGATTAGCTATCCGCATCCCGTGCATTGCTCGTTGCCGCGACCGCAAGCTTCACTATTCGTGCATTCATCGTGTGAGAAGATTAGTATCTTACTCGCATAAAGGATAATAGATATCAGATTTGAGACAGAAAAAGAGTGGCCTGTTGAGATGATGAAGAGAACATTCTTCCTGTTTATTATGATAACCAAGACGTGGGTGTAATGCTCGCCACTCGCACAACTCTCTCAAGTCACCTTTACACACCTTCTTATACGGATATTTATCTTAATTACCGGATCACTGTTTATATTGTCGAACGGATAGTAAGGTCAACTATGAATGAAGGTATGTATGCTCATAAATACGCCCGTAGTGCATTCCTGGCGGGTTCAACGCTGCAATATTGCGGGAAATTGCTACTATATTCTTACCACACTTCATGTATATTTGTTCATTGTGTAGCAATTATTCTTGCATGTGAGCGATTCATCAATTATTGTAGACATTTTTTTCAGCCATCATCGATGCAATCAGGTTGATGAATAAAAAAATGTACCATATATATATAGTTCATTCATCATCTGGGTCACAGTATTTTAGTCCGGATGGCGCGATGAATTGACACCATCATGAGTATGTGGCGGGATATGGGTTGAATGGGTGGTACAGGGGGCAGTGGTGTTTAGCAAAGTAGTGTTCAGCAAACGTTTTGACATTCGGTGATACATTGTATACGATCACAGGTATACTGATCTTATGACTGAATTGTCAGGCCATTTTTATTTCATCTCTCTAGATAAGTGAGATCTTTCATTCTTCTGTATCTTCTCATTATTGCATGGAGCGGAAAATTCTTTGATCCCGGATATCATTTCAATCTTCCTGCTTTTTTCTCAAGAATGTGATGACTGGTATGTATTGACAGTATTTCGTAACGAATTGGGAAGATACCTCCGTTTTCTCAATGGGTCGTAGTCTTCATGCCATTGTTCCAACAAATTCTTATTTGACAATTTCTACTATCCCGTCCCATTCTACCACATTTATATATCCAAAATACAACTAAACTTGTCCTTCTGAACTCCAAGAATATTTTTTTCTGCTTTCTCAGACGTATTTTTTTCAGAATAGGGGAAAATAGTGCAGCCAATGAGAATACCATGAATGATAAATATCAAGACTGCAGAGAGGTGTTCCCCCACCGCGACAGTGTAAAAGGGCCAAAATACGAGCCGACTATGAATCATTGTGGGTAAGCATGAACTGGGTGCCCGAGGTTTTTTTTTATGGGTATCCCTCTTATGTCATGTAATTTGAGGTGAGTTCGGGGATGAGAAATGGGAAATATCGTTTCTGTTTAAAAAGATACAACTATGAAGAAAACAATAAAAGAGTAAGAATAATGAATACGAAATAAATGAAGTTAAAGAAGAGATACTGAAGAGACAGACATTGACCTCGAATATTTTGGGTGGGCCTGAAATTTTCCGAATGTCGGTGGGAAATAATCTTTTTTTCAAATTTAGTATATATTACAAGCTCATCAGAAGATTGAATTCCTCGTCTGATTGTTCTATCTGCGTAATCTTTGGCTGAGTATAATTCTCTTCCACAGAATGCATATATCCTAAAATAGTGAACCGGTTTTAATGTTTATCGTTAGTTCAGAGAAGAAAGAGACAATTGGCAAATTGTGTCTGTAACTTTATATATTTCGTATACTAAATTGCTCTTGATTGAGGCAATTTATCATAAATTTTAATTTAATGTACGTTCATTGATCGATGTCTATAAATTTTCAGTGTATGTTTGTACAATGTATACAAGTAGTTGCGGGGAAGACTAAAAAAAAAGAATTACGGCATATAACGAACTTGATGGTATCGTTGCATTGTCAAATGAATAAAATATGAATGGCGGAGAAGAAGGAGGTGAAGAAATTACTAGTTGAGTGTATATACAGTTATGTCTAATTTCCATCGCATGGAATCTGTAAGACGTTCTGGAATATTAAGCATTATTCATTTTGCTTCTTATCTATTATATTGGTATATACCAATGATCACATATATACATATATATGTTTATACCTATACAGCTATCGTTTCATGCTGAAGTGATGATTTATATATCTGGCCAATTAGGACTGGGGTGATTCTAAATCAGAGCAACACGTATATTCCATTTATTTCACCGCCTGTCTGCGTGTGCTTCTCATTGAACAAACTTTATAGAGAAGCGGACGAAAGATGAGGAGGGTTGGAGGCACATGAAATACAACTGTATGGTAGGACTGTAAAAAATATGTAAGCACAAAGAGAACAAAATATACTATAGGAACCACAAGATATTTTATATAGGTTTCTTCCCACCCACGTTGGAGCCACGCTTGTTATGGACTTTAATGTGTATCAACAACATCATATATTCATGCAATCATCATTTTGCATATATATATATATATATATATATATAATGGGCAACGCGCTTTCAACGTTCGCAATATACCCATGCAATGTTTAGCTGATGGCTGAAAAAATTAAACATGGATGCTAGAAGATATATTGCCATGAATTAACAATAATTCTCCCTTACCGCCCAAAACCGCCATGAATAGATGGCGGAAGGCTGAGAGATTTCAGATGAAGCGCCGTCCACATATACATTCTTTTGCTAGCTTCATTTTGACAGTTTGTGTGTGTGTCTTCCACCGCTGTGTAAAATTTTTTCCATCTCATGCTATCTACTATATCAACTCTGGGTCGAAACATCTAATTGTCGAGAGATTGGGAAATATAAATATGGACATTGTGAATTAAGTCATTCATATTGTTCAGATATGAAAGGCTGATAACTAAACTTCCTCATCATAAAATCTTAAATTGGTCAGAAAAAAAAAAGAAAACTCATAGATATTCATACGTATATGCCGATGGTCATAATAAAAATAAAAAAATAATAAAATATGCAAGTGTGTATGTATACAGAGAATAGAGTGATACGGACCTCGACTAATTTTTTAAAATAAAATTCTCGTAGTCAGGCACGCGGTAGCAATTCCAGAGGAAATTGGATACGTGGAAGTTCGGGAGAGAAGTTCATATATTAGTATAGCTTGGGAAAACCTGCGGGGGGGCTGTCGGATGACAGCAAAATGTGTCTGAGCCTGTAAGAGATGTTTATAATACTAACCAGTAATTACGAATTATAGTTAAAAATTTTAGTAATTTTTCAAAGTACGTCACATGATATGAATTTCATGAATTTGCATCGCATACAAAAACGAAGATTAACCTCATGTTTGCTGTTTCATTAGTATTATATTATCATACAAAATTGAATTCACTATGTCTTTCAGCTACACATATAGAGTGTTGACAAAACATTATGTATATTGACATGAAAACTAAACAAATCCTAGCTCATGCCAGGCGATGTTATATATATATACGTAGGTATTAAATTTGTGGTGTTGAGTGGTATTTACCTTGCGCGGTCGTGCTGCGTGAACGATTGAAATATCGACATACTTCTCGCCGGCGTACAACACAATTGTCCCAATGGCAACAATTTTAGCAGTGGTTTTTGTTATATGATGAATTTTGTGATAGTTTTCAGTTTTATATTTGGTGGTAAAGGTACGTACACTTTGTGATAATGTAGCAAAACGATTCGCGAGACGTGTGATTCTCGCCATGTTTGCAATAAAACGACAACAACGAAACGATAATACACGCGATGGCGGGCATATACGGGAATGGGTAATACAACGGCTCACCAGTTTTGTTGCTGTGGAGAGTGAATACGGCAGTCTGCGCGGGCGCCTGCGCGCGCGCACACACTACTTTGAATATCGCAGCAACGAAAACGCCCGATTATAAATAGACTTCTTACAAATTCATTTTTTTTTTCATTTCAAAAGAGAATTAAATTACATGGAATTTTTCATTGTGAATTGTAAATAGCTTATTCTCATTGAGAAAGGGTAAAAGTAAACGTTCGCCATATATGATTTTATAAGCGGCTATTGAAAGTGTTGGATTATTTGCAACTATGTTTGATATCATTTTTTTTTGTCGCTGAATATAGACAGTTCTTGTCAAATTACATTTTTCGGCACCAATTAATGCAATGAAACCAGATGGTTTAAATTTCGATTGTCTAACAGTAGCAAACTTTTGTTAAATGTCAAATGGATCGACGGCCGTATCAACGACACTTTCATTTTTTTTTTGGCAATTATTGATTGTATAGTGCTCAAACTCCGAAGTATAATGCACATTGGATATTTATGTTGGGGAATGCGAGTGTGGTCACTACTCATTGCTTCATGCTAAAGTTTCCTCGTCAAAAGTTGAAGATGAGAGCGACAGTTGATAGCGGCCTTGAGGCTATCAACTCGGGAGTGTTGTCATAAATGAGCACATTGAGTGATTGGGTATAATTATCGATTAATCATCTACAGGGGACGTATCATTTTCTGTACAACGAACTATTTCCGAAGCCGATGATTTTCGCCGAATAAAAAGCGGTAAAAACAAAATTGTTCGCTCCCGGGTGGGATAAATGGATAGATCGAAAGGAGGTTGTAATTATTACTACGTGGAATGCTAAACATATATCAGTATAATTATTTGATAAGCAGTAATTATTGAAAAAATAATTATATGACTACAAGTATCTGTGATTATAGCGACATACCGTTGACACGCAGCATTTTATCATTGTGCGCATGTAAATACCTATAATAGTCACGAATAGAGTGAATAGGAAGCTTCACATATCCTCTCATCCCATCTCGACTTTCTTTCATCCATCTTCGTTTTGTTTGGTATTTTTTTCTCATTTAGATATGTTGTTGATCAAAAAATTCCTCCGAATTTGGTGAATTATATACAATTTTCTCACCACACATCGAGATAACACCTTACATATTTATGACGAAATATTTCGAAAGTATAAATTGTTATTGTATATTCATTGTCATTCTTGTTTCATTATCTATCATTCATTTAATTACATTCCATATTATCGTTGTCAAGCTGTTGAGTATAACACAAAGAGGAGTGAGATGAAATAGGAGGTGAGAGGCCTCACACGCGGTTTGGCGCCACAAAAACGTTTTATACGTGACATGACTGTCAGTCTTTTAATTTTATCTTGATTTTATTCTTACGCACAGGTACATATACACTGAGCTGTCGCATCTCCGCGGTGCATCTCACTAAATGCAGTGGTGCGTTCACTTGAGTTTGAAAGTCGAAATCACCCATGCGAGTATATAATGCTGCGTTACACTGACGCTTATTGGCTGAGACTACGGAGCCTGAATGCTTCAGCCAACATCATTTTCGTTTCCGTCGCAAAATTATACTAAACTCTCGGTATCTACGTGTGGATTATTAAGTATGGGCGGTTCGTATATATGTTGATTACATTCATGAACATCTCTCATGACTGCCATCAAATATATCTGCCAATTAATTTTTATTTCAAAAATGAGCAATTATATACTGTACATATGGTCAGGCATATATTCTTATAGTCATTGTGTGGTAATAGCTTTCTCAACTGATTTCATCGTGTGGCAAAAAAAAAGTCACCAGTCATATATATGGCTCATAAAATAATCATAATAGTCAGGTGATGTTTATCATTCTCTGTAATGATTTCAGGGCACTCCTTTATATAAATCAATTTGGGGGGTATATGCATGCATGTAGGTATAGTCTGTTCTTCATATTATTGCATATTCCTTCATTTTTTTTTATCATCATCTAATTCAACCCGAAAACATTCTCGACAGACTGTTTACAAGTTGGTGAATGTCTGGCCGATATAATCAAACTGTATAAATTTTGCTGCAAGCAACATGACGCTAATTTTACATTGGATAAAATACGTATGGTTTTGCCACAGGGTTAAGGATAATCGTTCCTACATATATATACATGCATACAAAAATCCAATCGATGATTTGTTGCTGCGGCTTCATGTAAGTTACTATGTATGTTAAGTTATGGGTGCTTGGGATTATTCTTGTGGATAAAATGGACAAATACTTTTGAATATAGAAATTCTATGATGACATGATAGATACATGGGATTAAGTGGAAATTGCTCTTACATTCGATAAGTATTTGTATATGGAGTATCTGATATGCATGAGACGTTTGTACGGCAACTCGTGAATCGTTACAATTGCTCGACGACTCATACGCTCTGGGCCTCGTTATGGTCGTTAGAAGCACATTCCCTTGCATAGTGACAAACGTAACGAGTCTCGAGTGGGTTTACACTTCCTCTGCACATAATCATTAACTACGATAAAGTCACCATTCCACGATCCACTTACCTTATGCTCGTTCACCTTTCAAGTCCTTTCAAATGTGTTTGTTTGTTATCGTGAATTATTGGGAGAAAAATGGGAAGAAAAAGATCACGAACTTATAAACAACTTTTGTTGAAGTCATACGACAGTTCTCTGAGGTACTTTAAACTTTATAACCACGATTAATTGTCACTGATGTTGTTGTTGAAATGATGAAAAACAGTTTCGCATAGATTAAATTTAATGGAATGCGAGTATCTTTATAATTTCTGTTTTTGTATTTATTTTCTCCGAAGGGTAAATGCAATGAAATATATCTCATGTTATCGTTTGAGCCCGTGACATTCTTTTATCAAAAAAATATATCTCCCTGCTTTGCAAGAGGTGAAAATAGGTTTCTGTCACCGTTTCAACTATAATTCTATCTACAAGCGTCGACATTCCATTAAAATTTTTGCGATCATTTTTATATAAATTTGATTGATTATTGATTTCATGCAATATCTTAATGTATGGATATTGCTGTTTATACTTTTATGCGCGAGAGGGAACGCAGGAAGGATAATGAATAAAGAAATTCCATGAATGTAGCTGATGTATTTTCAGGAAGTATCACAAAGTGGCATCCAATGCGAAGATGTATTTAGATTAACAGGAAAAATAAGTGGATTATAATTGGCAATTAGATGAAATAGTCTTATCATTATATTTACATGCTTCTAAATGCCAGATGTACTTTCAAAATACTTATTCATTGTTTACAGGTTCTTGTTTTAGTTTGTTTTGATCTATTTTCCTTCGTCTTTTTCCTTCAGTCTATGAGATTAAAATTACATTGTTTCGCCAATAAATGACATTAATTTTTGTATATGATCCGGTCCATATACACATATGCACTCAATCACACATACGCACGCACACACACACCCATACAGTTGGACACTTATACAAGCTCACATTTTACATGGGGATGTACGCAATAAATAGATCTTTAATAAATAAGCCACTAGAACATCTATCTGGGTAGGCCCGAGATTCCCAAAGTCAGTATATCTATATCAGACTCATACTGAATATTCTTGTACTTAAATCAACGATCAATACTAAAAAATTATTTGCCACTGGTGAATATACTCCACAATTTCATCAACGTCTCTCAGTTATATCTTAGACGATCCCCCATTGCGTAATGCCTGATCAATCGTGGAACAAAAAGGGCAGAAACACTTTATTTCAGGACATTGATATATTGTAGAAATTTAAAAAAAAATTACGGTTGACACAATTAATTAAAATTCTAAAATATGTATGTACAGTTCTGATAAAAGTCTTATAGGGGAAAAAAAAAAAAAAAAAAAAAAAAACACGACATATGACGATGGTGAAATGTGACATATCAATGGGAAACGTCGCCTTCAGATGTTATTTTGTGATTAGAACTATTAGTATATTCGCTAAATTTGACATCGAGGGCTCTGTTGAATGTCGATTGCGTTGTTGCTCTCGTATAATCTTCTGTTCTTGCAGGTGGTGTAGTATCCATGGTTGTCATTAGGGTAACATAATCAATTGAAGATGTTGATTCAGTATCTTCAGAGTATATTCCCTCTTCGCTATCTTCAATAGATGAATCACTTGACATTAATGAACTCGCAGGATCTTCAGCTACTTCAAATGTTGATGGAAGCAGACTAGAATTGGATTCAAAATTAACTTTAGAGCCAAGTTGAAGTTTGTTCATTATATCAGTTTTTGTCGCAGCTGTAACAACATTTGAAGGGTAAGTTGACGATTTGTGGGTTCGAGAGTTGGTCCAAGTGGACGGATTTGTTGATAATGTGTACCAAGTAGGCAGAGTAGCGCTGGAATTTTCCCAAGGTGGTTGTAAAGTCGTCCTTATCGTTTTCTCAGTAAGTTTTTTCTTCGCTTCCCGTGAAGGCTGCTTTTGTAGTGGTCTTTTTTGTTGTTTCATCATCACTAGCGATTTTTTCAGATCTTTCAAAGCATCTGCCGGCGTTGATTTCTTTAAAATTTTTTGCATCATGTCTTTTCTTCGTGGCAGACTCTTCTCATCACCTTTATTCACTTTTATTCGCGATTTCCGTTTCTTTGATGACGCATTCTGCAGCTGCTTTTTACACTGCGCATCATTGGTTGCATCTTCACAGGAACTTTTAGACGTCGAAGAGCCATCACTGTTTCTCGGTGTGTCTGACGTGACAGACCAAGCTCCACAAGAATTACTACGCCATTCATTTCCTTTGCATCCTGAAGGGGCCCTTTTTTTTTTTCTTCGTTTGTCTTGTTTCTTACATTTTGAATTTTCTTTCACATTTTCTTTCAATCCCGGTAGAGAATAACAAAACTTGTGCTGAAGACTGAATTCGTGCCGCACATTACGGGCATGCCGAATTTTGTCCTGATTTTGTAGTTTCCCCTCTATATATGTTCGGAGTGCTGTCATTTGTTTCAACGGCGCTGTCATCGTCAATGCTCTTGCGTAATTAATGCGTTTACCAAAGTTACTATTGTGCACTTTGAGTTTTCGCGATTGTCCAAAGCGATCTAAGGCTATTAATAGGTTTTTGTGAGCTCCAGACCCAGACACCGAAGAATAATAATTGTAGCCGTTGGTCAAAATATTTTCTTTGAAGATACAGTTCCCCGTCGCATTACTCTGAAATTGAAAAAAAACAAAATCCTATTAGTTTTCATATCTTGTGGAGTATAATGTGGTAAGAATGTGTGAGACCACTTGCAAATTTTCACATTTATATACATAGCTGTGTGTTTGTCTGTCTGTATCGTTTTGTGTGCATGTAGAGATTCGTGTGGCAATGTTTTTCTATTAATCTTACACCCCCAAATATTATGGGCATTTCATATTCGAACACTTTCCATTACTTTGCCTTGAACATGAACAAGAGAAAACGAAAAATTTAGGATGATTTTTAATCTTACCATGAATATTTTCATACTAGTTATCATTATTTAACAACGACATCCGCAGCCGTTGTGAATTATGATCGTAGAGCGCATCGAGGGTAGTTGAGGTGAAAGATGAAACAAAGTTCATGACGGATGTGTATTTATTTATAGTTATCTTCATTTGCATAACCCACGCATAACATCGGGATAAATATAAGTTTATCGTAGTTGAATACAGTGTCTCTTGGTTATTTGAACAATTAGGTGCAACCGAGTTCCCAATCGTGCGTGATTTCTGCGAATTACCCGAGCGGGGCGTCACCATTATTGTTATCGTCAATATTTGCCATTATCGATACATCGAATAAACGTTTCAATTCTATTTGCATTGGTAATTTCACTCGTCGAAAAAAAATTGGAAGAGTGCGGATATAATTGAAGTGATCAAAGTTTTTTCTTGTTTATATTAATATATATATATATATATATATATCCAATGCTGTGTTTGACTGTAGTACTTATCAATTGAACTAGAAGACATCATTGTGAAGAGTGAGATAATGAATCTTATTTCATGGGCCATGGAAAATAAAACTAAAAACCAAGGTGGCATACTACATTTCCATGTATAATCATATGGTGAAGACACATATTCAAGGAAATAAGGTAACCGGTCAGAAATGATGAAAGTTTTCACCGAGTCTATTTTACTGCAGCAGGAGAATTGAGATTGGAACAGGTATTTTTTTTTAGATTTAATCATCTATCCACCTCAACAGTAACATCTAACTTCAATATGCATTTGTATAATGACGAAGGGGTTTATATTTGCTATCAATGTTTCACAAAATATGGAGAAAATAGCTCGCTTAATGTATCAATAGTGTTTTTAGATGGAGCGAATATGATGTAACAGGCTCTTATAGAATGATGCGAAATAACCAAGTTCACGAGAGGTCAATGTGTATATAGTTTACTTTCTTGTTGAATGAGTATATATAATACAAACAACGTACAAACGATACCGTTGAGGTCCGTCACATTGGAAGGCAAAATAATTTTATAGCTGGATGCTAGTTGGTCGAAGCAATTGATTTCAAATTGATTCAAATGGCTCCGTGACGATCGTGAGATGGTAGTCAAAGTCTGATATGATACTCAATAACTAGAGCATTGACCTTATGCTAAACTTGTATTTGATATAGCATGTATAATATAAAAAGTTGCAAATGTAGTTGACTGTGAACATTTTACATTATGCGTCAATCAGGAATGTACTGAAGTCATCTGAAATTCAATTGCGGGTGATTCCTATAAATTTTGCCACGTTATTCAAATTATAAAGTTAGGAATTCACATTGTGTGACATCTTAATACAACCATCTGCTTGTCGATCAATCTGTTTGTCTATTTTGTAGAAAACAAAATTTCATTTGCATGCCGTTGGGTCATTCGGTGGATTGTTAATTAGTATATTTGTGTATGTATTGCAGTTTAGTAAGATTGCAGTATCTGGACAATGTTGTGTAACATTAGACTAATCGAATTATGGAAATTAATTTCGTTAGAAAAAAGAATCCATGTAGGGATCTCGCTGATGGTGTACTTAAAAGCATATATATATATTTATATATATATTCCAATTAAATTCGGAATTCGATGTACGTGCGGAGATGTACAATCAATATGAATCCCCTCGAAAATTTATACTCGATCCTTAACGAGAGAATTACGCCCCTCTTTTTTTCACTTTCGCTCTTCTTATTTCCTTTCATTCACATCTATATATACGTAAATATGAGATAGAGCGTCGCGCGCGTGTAGCAGATGATTGTATTGGCAATGGGATGCCGTCAGGCGGCCGTAACTTTTGTCGGTTAAGATTTACTATCGAATATATATTCATGTATATTTCTCGATGTTAAAATTAGATGACCGGAAAAGTCATATTGAAAGCTGTGTATGGACAAAATGCGCGTAGAATCTTGACCAAAACCAGTTTGAGTAATTTAAAATTGCGTTCCACAATAGGATTCGATAAATTTTCTGTTTAACGTGACGCCAAAATTGTTTGTCCAAATTTAGAAAGTATACATTGGATATGCTGAAGTGTTAACAGGCAACTGTCGAGCGATTCATTTCGTTGAGCGGCTCGAACGATCCGAGATTATAAATTCACTAAAATACGATTTGGTTGCGGCATCCGAAACATTCAATCTAATTCTTTTTCATCTTCTTTTTTTCTACATCTTCTTCATTTCGACACAATTCAATGTTACTTCGTAATATTCAATGTTTATGCGTAATCTTGCTCAAGGGTATAACACGAGGTCGATATGATTTTCATAACTTTCTTGTTGTATTTTCATCCAGAATTCTATCGTACACAGCAAGTTCATCTTTTCTTTCTTTCTATTCGGTGATACATCCAAGTATATTATGAATTATATTCGTTTTATCATTCACCACTTCGTTTCGAAATGGCATAAATATATGGATTGTTCGGAGACTCGAATAGAGATACCTTTCACAGTCTCAGAACAATCCAATACTATTTACGCATTTTTGTTTTATATGAGCATGGAGACTTCTGTATGTCAACCATGTGTGCAATATTAAAGTTTTTGCAAGCAGCGTCATCAGCAGATGAGGGAGTATGGCTCCTTATTATGTGAGAATCATTTGAAAGTATTATCGGAACGCCCACCGACTTCACCTCGAACAATTTTCACTTCATCTCCATCGTCTCCTTTATTGTAGGCCTTCGCCTTCTTCTTCTTCTCATTATAATATTCTAACCATAATCTTTTCTCCTTTTCTTCCTCCTGCTCCTTACCTTCTTCTTAACGCCATCCTATACAATAACGTTCCATATAAACTGTGTCTCTTTTTCCATTGTCAATGTTAACGACCATCCATCATAACATTTGTGTATATGTCGACGGCTTGAATTATATCGTTACATGACGAGAATTGTATAATTACGTAGAGTGTATTATATGGAATGACGATGTCTCGACGAAAGGACAAGTTGTATAGACATGAACGCGCGCGAACAATCTCGTATTGGTTGTGCCCAATATCGTATTTGTATTCCCACATGGGAATAAACCCGGAATCAGTTTCAACTACGCATTCATCCAAATGATGTTGATATTAATTCAAAAGCCAGTGTAAACACTCAAGAACGTTCAAATCTAAAGACCCACATTTTTCTCAAATTTTTCCAAGTTATATTATACTTTGCTAGGAAATTCCATTGAATATTATTTTTATTATGTATAGTTTAATTTGTTCACCACACAATATCTTTCTGATACTGTCAAGGCTGGGGCGGAAATAATGTCATGTCATTTTGCAAATAAATCATAGCATGTTATAAAAACCAATTCCGATTTCCTTAAATTTTTGCGAATAGATTATTTTTCCATGAATTGTAACACATTTTTCGTGTTATTTTTTCAGATGTACTCACATCCAAAGTGTTTGAATTGCTGTTATATGTATACTGTCTAAATGTTTTAACTGTGTTACGATTTTGGATATTGATTATTTAGACACCTTGAGTGTATATTATTGCATTCATACAAATGCAATATCTTATCGGTTCCACAGTGAAAAAATCTGTGAAAATTTACTTGACACTTTAATGTTTACTGATGTAGGATGGGCCGGTGTGTGTTGGTATAATATATGATGGTTTAATTGTCAATCAATGACAATACTATAATTTATCATGAAATGATTATTTTATTATAGACGAGTAATAAATAATAATATTTCCCCTCACATAGACTAAGGAGAAGATCGTTTACATTTGACAATGAACAAAGTGGAATGAGAAATCAGCTTGAACGCGATTCAAGTGAAGAGTTCAAGTGAATTATTCTAGGTCAATTTGGATGCACGCGAATGCGAATTTTGCCTATGAAATGTATAGAATTGTAAATTTTATTAATATTGAACAGCTGATTTGATCATTTAAACGATTGAAGTCATGATATTGTCAAAGTAAAATATAATTTTCCATTGAGGCAATTACAAATTTTTTTTTCCAATGTCGCTATTCTAGGTCGCATGTTTATACGATTTTATTCACGCTATCAACACTAACCTAACACCGTAGGCCAAGATTTATTATCACAGATGACATGGCGCCTATGAACACAGTGGGTGTCATCGAGTATTTATGTACATCAGGGCTAAATCAACGGCAAGTTCAAGATCGTGTAGGTGGACTTGAAATTCAATGTGATACTTGTGTTAATTCGTGGGAATAATTTAAGATAGCTATATAAATGATTAAATCATCTGCCTTTTGGATGATTCGACAAATTTTTTTGGGCCATGAGAAATGTTGCCAACAAATTCTATTTTAGCACCGCGAAAGCAACCATTGTGTGAAAGTACTGCATCCTGATAACAATTATTTCTACATATGTGCCAAACTTTTCTCACGTTACATGAGTATATGTATACAACCGTCGGGAATGATTCATCGACGAGTATATTTTTGTAGGTTGTTCGTTTGACATTGTTCCATACCTTGATCCAGCATCAACATGGACTATGAGTGAAGGAAAATGTTGAGATACCTTAGAAGGTATTCAGACTCCAGCTAAAGTTCATGGATCAACACACTTGTTGTCTATAACGTGTAATACATCTCCGCGAGTCATACGGGTTCACCTACAAGTTACCTACCAGTCGCGGTTTTTGCATTTATACTTCATTCACATTCAATAAATATAGTAATATATGACGCGATAAAACTATTTGTCCGCACGATAATTCCATAGCTTTGTTATTAATTTTATAATTATACTAATGAATAGAAAAGAGGTTGTTAGTGAAAGACATTTACATATGGGAAAAACGCACGTCTCTATCAATTCATGTGCATTTTATAGCTGATAAGTACTTGAAAAGTTTGTGTACGGATATTCAAGTTTATATAGCTGAGCAACTGCAATGCAGGCAATGGAGATTACTCCAGATGCGCACTGGTGGGTTACCGGTTCGCCTCGAGAGACGTTCATGGATAATCAGGGATCCGCGCGAGCGGATGTAACGATAACCCATGTAAACCTGCTTTCAAGAAAAAATCTCAAGAATTTTTTGCGACACTCGCGGCAAGCGAGCACTTGTGAGCTCAACATTGCACTACATATATCTATACGTATTTCACTAAGCCTGAGCGTGTATATTTTATAGCCGAAGTTAAGCAGAGGGTTAAATATTTTAGTGTAATTGAGATGAAGTTGTTCTATTTTGACAATATCATCTCATACACATATTGGATAGAGAAATATATGCATTTTAATTTGTTCGTCATGAAAATTTAATCACCACATATAAATGTGAAAAGGAAAAAAACGAGTGGAATTTTTTTGTTGACCAATCATCATCAATTATTGTCCGTTGACTCTCATCTGATTGTTTCAACGTTTTTTGCTCGGTCCCCTTTATTTGTTATACCGCATGTACACATCTCAGCAGAGTGGTGGCCGCGCGCGGGCAGATATTTAAATCAACAAGAGGAGGCGTGAGACACGATTTCTCGTCAGACCGGCGTGCGCGAGTGCACGCGAACGCGCGTGCCTGGCGTCTACTCTGTATAAACGCGTGTACATAGCGTTTCGCCTCTCGCAGCGGTGTGCGCGCGCGGTGTGGCCTAGCATGGAATTTCCTTCGGGGCGTTATGCAAGCGATGAAGCTGCTTCTTCCCCGCTACAAAATAAGAGCATGCTCGATACAACGAGTGAACAGTAGCGGAGCTCAAACACCATCTGGTAGATCGTCTTTTCTACTCGCTCATTCTCTTGCGTTCGTTTTATGCATTTTTCTTTTTTTTTCCATCATCTACGCTGCAACTCGTCTATATGCCGTGCCTCGCAACAACAAAAACGTTTAGATGGTTTTATCGTTTATAATTTTACATGTTTTGTAGTTTTTTTTTCTCATATCACCCTTTCATTCAATTGTTTCTTATACCCCTCCACCACACTGTATTTCTGATCTTGAGTATGATTTTTTGGTCGTTCACAGTCTTTTCAATCTCTATGTGGATAAAATAACTAAATGTCTTTTATACCAATGATTATGGTATTAAATTGTGAAGGATTGTGGGTGAAAAAAAATGAGAAGATTCATACATAAACTGAGAGATATTATGTGATAGAGATTTTGACAACGAAACTACTATTTGAAATTTTCTCTGTACCAAAGAAATTTCTGCTAACTTAAGTAATTGAAAGGGAGCGAAACAAGGTAAAATAAAAAAGAAAAAAAGGAAAAAACAGATAAAACGAAAAGAATGAGAGGAAAAGGTGAGTGGAGAAAAAAAATCAATAGTAAAAATTATGTAAGAATTTTTGCTAGTATGAAAAATGAACGATTTTTGTGGCTACTGTCGATGGTTTTCTCCCCACTATTGATGTTATATAGATTGTCCCCCATCTGAAAACACATAGTCTCACCACATGTTGCCCAGTAAATGGGTGCTAAATAATATAAGACACTCGTCTATGACAGTACGTGGTGAATTCACCACTATCGAGTGTGATTGCTTATTGACTGTCGAACAACAGCTCCGGCAGCCTTGACGTTATCATTATCCCACAACAACAACAACAACAACAACAACAAAAACAACAACAAAAACAAAAACAACAACAACAGCAACAACAACAAAGGCAAGAACAACAGCAACAAGAACAACAAGAAGAAGAACAACAACAACAATATAATACATATATATATATATACCTTTACCCGTGTATCAATTGCAATTGTAACATGGTACTTAGTTTTTGCGGAATGGTTGAGAACTGCTGAGAATTGATGTATATTTCAAAGTGAATGTGAATACTTTTTATTAATAAGGCTCATTTTTTTGATTAAATTTCGCGGGATCACAACGTAAAGTGTTTCTGCGATTAAAATCACGGAAATTATTAGCTTTTGAGAGAAATATAAATACTCACAGAGCCATAGAGGAGACCACAGGAATCCATGCAAAGGTAGAGACATGTTGCCGATGCTTTGATTTGTAATTGAGCAGTTGCCACCGTGATCCTTTGTAATATCGCTGCAATGAATGATTTGTTTCATGTTATTTTTAAATGCATGACATCAATTATGTGAATTATCATGAAGAGATCAATAGGTCAGGAGGTAAATAATAACACAATAATAAAATATAAAAAAAAAACACATATTCATGCTAAAAACATGCGGTATCATCAATTGCGGGTATAGAGAATCTAATGATGATTCGAACGATGTCCTTCAACAGCATAGCATTTATATGCACGTAACTTTAATATCGCCAGAAAATGTAAATGGTTGTTGGTTGCGAAATCAACTGAACATTTTGCATGAGTTGCAGTTAACGACCTCGACTGTTAACGAACTCGGACTGGTCTAATTACTCTTGAGTATTATTTACTCTTGAAAATTCTTTGTGACTTGCACCAGCTCCACTATCTATCGCCAACTTTTATCTTTACACAGCTCTGAAAGATTGTAAATAAACGAATCGGGTTTGAATAATGGGAATTATATGGAGTGTAAATTTTTCACTATTCGCATACGCTTAAATGAAAAGTAATGGCTGAATGATTTTTTGTTGATATCATATGAAATTCACCGATGTATTTAATTTTGTCACTTTTAACAGATAAGAGATGAGATGATTTAGATAAAGGTATATATGAATTGAGCAAGTGTCGCCAGAAGGCCACTAACCTGAGGGTTATATCACACGGGCGGGTCGGCTGTCTTATCCCTCACGGCACAACCGAAATAGAAACCCGTTGTAGTATACACGTGCTATTCGTGGTAATATAAAGTCTATGCACTCATATGTGTTACACTCGTGAAATTACGTTGTTTTAAGGTTTAATTGGCACAATTCACACACGTAGTGTGTGAGTACAGGATAAGTTCACTATTTTAATATTGCCATTTTGAAATATGCTTCATCTAATATTATTACATGTCTTCACATGATTGTGAAATTCAATTCTTAATCACATCAACAGTATATTCACCTTTTTTCCACTTTCAACTAATAATTTGATAATCCGATAGAATATATCAGCCTGCTATATACAATAACAAATATTTGCAACATTTTTCATGTTCGTGATCGGTTATTTTCAATCTCATTCACAGAATGAAAATAAATAGAATGGAGAATATAACATGTTAGCGGGATATAAGCGCTATTTCCCAAGACATGAATCTATTGCGCGAGTTGTCGAATATTCCGTATGTTATTTTAAATGGCGAAAGATTGCGGCTCCAAAATTTTATTTCCACGTGTGTATATTCTTGGATATTTTTTTATCTCAGCTTCACCGTTGGCATTGCGAAAGACCAGATATGTAAATGATATTCAAAAATTCTCGGCAAATTCCAGAATTGTCTGCTTCTTCTGTATCTACGCATACTTCATCGACTTCCATATAAAAATTCAGGACATCTTATTCTCTCATTTATTTCTCGTCTTTCAAAGGAAAATTCGATGTACGGTTATAGAGCTCAGCGTGGCGTCAAGCCTTCTTCTCAATGAGAAAATAGAGGATGGAAGAAGGAGGATTAACGAAAAAAAAGAGGCAAAAAAAAAGGGCAAAATATAAAAGAGGCTCGGTGAGGTTATACTTGGAGAACGCGGGGCGCAATAAACGCTGATTTAGAGGACGCATCAGTGTCCTTTATATGAGACATGGCGACGTTAAATATTTGTACCTGAACAAGTAGTACCTGAAGGGACTCGGCAATATTCATATGAGATATGTTTCGTCTTTTCTCAGTATGATGCTAAAATGAAAAAAAAACCCCATGAATAATATTCGGAAGAATATAAAAAATTTTTTCAGGCGCGTGTGGACTGTTGGCTGTTGAAGAAATGCTTCTTCATTCGCATAAATCATAATTAAAGAATTATAATTTCAATATGAAAATATATATTTATTAAGTTATAAAAAATCTGTACAGATAGCATTCGGAGTGTATTTTATTGGTA
>JAPYZF010000366.1:0-76386 GCA_030523045.1 Meteorus cinctellus
CACACGCGAGCGAGCGTAGCGAGCGAGCAAGCACAACCCCACATGCGAGCGAGCGTAGCGAGCGAGCAAGCACAACCCCACTTGTTTATTTTTTTTTTTGCTTCCTTTCAACTTATATATGACTCTGAATATGTATGTGTATATGTATCATGTGTAAGCTGCCTGTTTTACAGAGTTACAATTGACAAAAGGATTGTAGAAATGGTAAAATTCACGAGTAAATGCGACCAAATTCAACATGAAAAGGTAAATATAGAAAGCCAAGTTGAATGATATATTGTCGTAGATATATGACGAGACGCACGAAAGTATATTTGCCGTGGACATTTTGGCAAATATATGAGAATTCGCAGATGTGCGCTCTGAAATAGATTAATTTCATTGCAAAAATGATAAAAAAAAACAAAGTAAAAGAAAAAATGAACCTTCCCCTTTTCATGGTTGAAAAATCAGGAATTTCTAGTTGCATAGCGATTATCATTCTACACCAATCAGCATTTATGCATAATGGATTAGCGAAGGCCATTATGAACAATATCCTATATCATAACGTGTCATGATTAGGTTATGGGCTATTATAACCGAATTTAACCTGACGTAGCATAGACAAACCCATTATAATAGCTCATGAACTATTATTATAACTCTCTATAACTTCCTCTGTAATCTTCTTGAATCAATTCAGTTGGTCAGTTTGATGAAACTTATGAAACAAGTTCATTCAATTATTTCAGCGTTTAAAATTAATAACATTCTGGATGAGGGATAAATTTGGTGGAATGCATTTGGTAATGTACAACATGTCTGTGAGAAAATGAGAAATTTTCAAATCTGCAGCTGAATTTTAAGAGATCCATTGTGCAACATTACACATAGGTATAAGGGGCTAGCATATACCTATGTATGAAGAGAAGAGGGCGGTTTGCGGTGAGATGTGGTAAGCGGCAATGAATTAATCGCCGTGAACAGTGCAAGCTTGGTTTAAGCTTGGTTCAAACCCCTCAACCAAAATCCCATGTTGTCTCTGGCCACTATTTCCACGCGCGTCCTCGCCAACTCCGTCTAATTCTCCTAGAATCCCTAATGCTGCCAACCGCACCCGTCCAATACAATCGTTTTTGCTGCCATTATAATGACATTACGTAACATCACTTTCCATTTTGTATATAATATACATAATGGAGCAGTACATAATATCGATATAAAGACAATAGATTGCGGTGTGTACTGAATAAAGTTTAAATACTTTAGATTCTCAACTGGTTCAAAGGATAGGGCAATGGCTGATAATCCTTTAGCCGAAATTCGAGTGATAAATTTGGTAAATCCCCGTTAAAGCGTGGATCTGACGGTGAACCCCATCTACCATCGACCATTACTGGGCGGGTCGTATAGAGAAGACGGTTGGAACTCCAATAAGTATATACATATACAACTATCCACACCGAAAGCTCTCCCGACAGTTTCCTGAATGTCACACGACTCACGTTCAACTCTCACACATACATCTATGTATATACATTTATGTGGATGTGAATGTATGTCTATTTGGTTCAAGCCAATCCTCTTTTACTCTGTATAGTTGCAATCGCTGTCGGGTATCCTATATTCTGACGAAAGTAGAAATCCACGATCACAAAGGCTTTTCCTGGTATACAACAACATTATGTTATCCAACCCTTTTTTATTGCATTGCGGGATTTCTTACGAAAACTTTACCTTAATCGGACGGTCCATGACCGCAAAGCTCTTCACTTTGATTCTCGACTATATCTTATTTGCTTCTTCTCTACCTTCTTCTTTATTTCATCAGTTTCTTTTTATTCATTTATTTCTTCATCTTTCTTCTTTCAACTTTCCCGAAATATTTTACATTTCATCTTGCCTTTGATCTGGCTTTCATTCAATTACATGTAAATATTCCCATTTAAGTATTCTTATATGATGGAGAATGGGGATATTCCAGACGGGAATATTTGATTTTATATATTTGTTGCCGTTACAGAGTCGGAGCAATTTCGAACGTTGATGAGAAAATATTTGGTGCAAGATGATTTGTGATTAAAAAAATATGCGGTGAATAAAGAAAAACCAAAACTTACCTTGGATTCCCACGAAGCGCTGCATGATGAAGGGCGTTGAAACCAGTGTTATTAGTACGTGTAATATCTGCCGCATGATCCAACAACAGCGCCAGCATATCGTCTCGTTTTTTCGAAATGGCATCGTGTAGAGGCGTGTCTCCTTCAGCATCCTTTATAAACAGCACGTTATATAACAATATTATTCATTATTTCGTAATATAGCATTCACTATTGTATGAATAACGAGTGGGCGTCAATTTCATTTGGAAATTATGGCATCTCTACGAATAATTAATTGAATTATTAATTGAATATTCAGATTGCAAACCGACCTGTAGACTCGGATGACATCCCAATTCTAATAGAGTACGAACAACACCGGCGTGTCCTTTATTAACAGCAATATGAAGTGCAGTTTGACGTCGTTTATTACGGGCATTAAGATCCGCTCCAGCACCCGCAACGAGCGCCATTACACCCGGCTCATCGCCAAATGCTGCATGGTGTACTGCACGATCTCCATCTTTATCCTGAAATAAATGAATCAGAAAAAGAAAAAAAAATTGTATTAAAGTATAACGAGTGAAACAGTATCCCAATTATTTTTTAAATCTCCCATGATTTATACTTCTATTTCAACATCAGCTTTGTAACGGAGTAGGATTTTTATGACATCGAGATGACCATTGTGACTGGCAGCTTGCAATGCAGTATGTCCAGCGAATACACCATTAACATCAGCATCGAGACGTTTTAAGCATTCTTCACATTTTGTTGCGTCACCATTTGCTGCGGACTTGACGAGCTCCTCATTAACATCGCCCGACACGTGAGTTTCAAAAAGTTTTTTCAGTAACGCTGACAGACGTTCTACAAAGTGAAAAAAGGAATGATAAATGAAAATATTAAATAATATGAAGTGATATTCGCTTTTGAATTTTATTCACCTCCACTATTATTCCCCGGCATGGATCCATCGCTACTTGCAACTTTGACTACAGCCTGTGGATTATATGTCCAAGATGTACTGCATACTTCCACTTTTAAATCGCCGTCATGATAAATTTGTTGAACTCTTCCGATTTTCCCAAGTGTCTATCAATATATCATAATTTAATAAGTCTGATAAATTATCTCATTGCTTTACACCGGATAATTTATGACTACTGTTATTAATCCAGATTACGTACCGGTGCCATTGCCTCTGCCCATTCTCCATGTCCACGTTGCAATAACTTAATTTTTTCTAGATCATTACAAATTTGAACTAAATCCCCAACGGCAAACGTCTGATTGTCCGTAGTTGAACTCGTTCCAACTGGCACAGGCACTTGTACTTTAGATAATACGGCGGGATTAAATGTCCAACGGTTCCCACTTGGATATGATACAACAATATCATGATCTTCATCAATGCTCACAACAATACCAGTTGTACCGAGACATTCAAACATGCCGTCAGTCCAACTACCATGACCGTGTTGTAATGATTGTACAATTTCTAATTCCAAATCCACATTAACTTGATCACCGATTTGTAATCCATGAGGACCCGTTCGGCCTGGGCCTTGTTCACCCAATAACGGTAAATGATCACGATAAACAGTCTGTCCTTTTGCATCATTTACCACTTTCAAATCCGCCTAAAAAAGTTATACTTCGTAGTAAACACAATATCATTACAGCAATCCCATCAAGATATTTCATTTTAATATCTGTATCAATATATGATTATCGTCTGTGCATTTAAATTATACAAACCATTCCCTCGAATCCAACACGATATAAATTTTTTGCACCATTGTCCCAAATCACATAAGCTGCTGATCTTGGACTCGCCGCAGACCAGTCCTGTATCTCATTGACTTTACCCCGTCTACCATTCCCACCATCTTGATCCTCCCATTGCCAATCAACACCCCTTACAACTCTGGCACCAGGGAATATTCCTCTGATAGCAATCTGAAACAAAACAATACAATCGCACACATCCAAATATTTTTACATAAATATTGGTCAATCAACAAACATCATATTTATAAAATCTTCACACACTTTTTTACTCTTTCTTCTTGGCTCCAACAACATTCTCTCACTCCCAGGCGTTGTAATACGATAAAATCTGTGTCGCAAATGATGTTTATCACCATGATAACAAATCGAACACAAATCATAATTTCCACATTCAGCGCACTTCCATCTGATACCAAATATTGGTTGTTGACGACAAGTATCGCACATAGCACCATCATGTTTCACACCAGTTGTCGCTGAATCCAATATTCTCAAATCGAATGCACCTGAGCATCGATAATTTGCAGCTGTACCATTATCCCACACAACAACAACTTCTTCAGGCGATTCAAAGTTTCTAACTGTTCCCACGTGTCCTTCGCCACCATCCTTAACAAAAAGAACAAACAATACATTCGCACATGAGATTATCAAGTGCTATTATCTCATTCCCAATGAGATTAAGACTGCCACATGCATTAACCAACCGATTGTTTATACTTATATAAATAAGCGGGTAATCAAGACATGAATTATAAATTGTAATGATGGTTAATATTATTCATTATGCATAGTTGTCAGTAGAATATCAAAGATGTATTCACATCATGAGTTACAATTAGCACCTGTATGGAAGGCTTGTTTTGTATATGTAAATAAATCCTAACCTGCTTGCCCCATTTCCATTCTGGGCCTCTAATAACTCTTGCACCGACACCTTCCATCATAAAACGCGTGGTGCGAGCACTGCCACTGGTACCTGCTTCCATAATTATATCTAACTAATAACAATTATCACGCTAAATTTAGTACGATAATAAAAAGACAAACGTAAAATTGAAAGAAAAATAATGACAACAAAATATACGAAGAATCAATTCCCCGATTTATCTAACAAACAATAACCGAATGATGCCACCATCTTACTACCATAAATGCTCCAAATGTCAAAACAATCATACACATAGAGATGATGTACGTGTAAATTGAGCGTTAGATAGACAGGGACGAGCACACAGATAATTCGTTCCCATACGATTAAAGGTGAATTTTCATTTAAAATTTGTTTTTGTGTATGATGTGAGTGTGGCGCAATTTTATTACACACATACACATCGCGCCGCCCACGCACACGAATATAAACGTATTATAGGTGGCGCTACTGAGCAACATAGTTGCGCAATATTTGAATTGTCATTTGGAAGATTCAAAACAGAATCTAAACCAACACATTGTAGTGATATCGATTTCATAATGGCTAACATTGATTTTCATCCGCAATTACTCGAACGGTATGAAGACCAACCGTACGATGAGCTCGATTCATTTTAGTTCGCAGGTTATGAATATTTTTCGACAATGGAGAAGAAAAATTGGACCTTAAAGCATTGCAGCAGGAGCGCGAACATTCATCACCGAATTTGAAATCGAGTTCAATGTTTACATGTAGACATTTGAATAAACTTGTTGAGTACGCCGTAGTTTTGATCGCTTCTGCAATTGAATCTATAGTACGGAAGACATGGCCGACGCTTACGCATGCGCAGATTCTGTTGAAAGAACTAATTCTTCTTGGCGTAGTCGTCTTCCGTTGTTCAACCATTCTCAAACGGGATTGGTAGAATCTCTCATAAATATAATAGAAGGGGAAAGGCCGAAGGTACCATCGAATGATCAGTCGATTTTCATATCTTTAAAAAGCGCCACCCGCGTAGCGATACTTTCTCAGCCACATGATAGGAGAATCGCTGGGGAGGGAAAAAAGCCGAAGATACCCGAAGTTGTTTTCCTCAAGATCATTTTATCGGTGAACGACTATATAGTTTTGCATCAAAATGGCGCCGCCCATACCTTCATCTAATTTACATCGTAAAAAGAATAAAATACCCAGAGAAAAAATTGCCAAATATGAACGTGGAGAAGGTCTGATATTAAATGCTAAAAATACACATATTAAAAACAATGTCAATCGTCAACGATTGAAAATCAAAGAGAGGGCAATCAAAAAGTCAGCTGAGCAGGCTGCACGTGCTGAATTATTGCTTACGGAGGATCATGGATTTCTCGTGACTGACGGTGGAGAAACATCAACACAATTTAAACAACATGACATAACCTCATCGGTAGATATCACAAGTGCTACGAAACATTTCAAATTAAACATGGATTTCGGTTCTTATCGTTTGAAATACACACGAAATGGTAGACATTTGTTATTGGGAGGACGAATGGGTCATGTTGCAGCGATTGATTGGGTTACTAAGAAATTAGCCTGTGAGATGAATGTTATGGAATCTGTGCACGATATTTCATGGCTACATGTTGAGACGATGTTTGCAGTTGCACAGAAAAATTGGGTTTACATTTATGATAATCAAGGGATTGAATTGCATTGTCTCAAACGTATGAATGGCGTTAAGAGGTTAGAATTTTTGCCGTATCATTTTTTATTGGCCAGCGCAGCTAATGATGGTAACTTAGCATGGTTAGACGTTTCAATAGGTCAACTAATAGCACGATATAATTCAAAACTGGATAATATATCTGTGATGACACAGAATCCATACAATGCGGTTTTATGCGTTGGAAATAGTAAAGGAGTTGTGTCTATGTGGTCTCCGATGGTTCAAGAACCTCTTGCAAAAATGCTCTGCCATACACAAGCAATTAGTGCATGTACTGTTCACCCTTATGGGACATATATGGCAACCAGTTCACCTGATCGTTCGCTGAAAGTATGGGACATACGTGCACTCTCCGGTCCCGTTCACAATATCAAATTACCAACTGCAACTCACAATATCACATACAGTCAACGCGGTCTCATGGCAGTTTCACTAGGGAATGTCGTCCAGATATATAATGACGCAAGCGGAACACTAAAACCATATATGCGAGAGAAAACCACATGGAGTATTGATAATATGCAATTCTGTCCATATGAAGACGTATTGGGTGTTGGAACTTCGAGGGGATTCGAATCATTGATAGTTCCTGGTTGTGCTGAAGCAAATTTCGATGCATTGGAAGTCAATCCGTTCCAGAATAAATCACAAAGACGCGAGGCTGAAGTTAAAGCATTACTTGACAAAATTCAACCTGAATTAATTACACTTGATCCTGGTGCCATTGCGCAAATAGACGTTCCAACATTGAAGGATAAAATTGAAGCGAAGCAGAAACTTAAATTTATCAAACCAAGAAATGTCGATTTGAAGAGTAAGAAGACGAAGAAAAATGATAGCAGTATTAAAATACTCAAGAGTAAAAAAATTAGAAGGGAAATGAGCGTACGTGAAGCTGTTCAAAATATAGGAATTATTCGGAAAGAAACTCCGAAAGACGAACCAATTAAGAAAAAGAATTATAATGTTGCATTGAATAGATTTGTAACCAAAAAATAAAGAATTTTATATTTAAATTACCCTATGAGTTTTCAATATTTTCTTTCGAAAATAAAATACTTTAACGATACAGATATTTTTTATTAACTATCGTGTTCAGATTCAACTGGTATGATAAAGTACTTCAGCACATTCACAGAAGTAACGTCGATCGATAATTGCAGTGAAGATAAGATAACAATAAAATCCTTGAGCGTTAAAGTGTATCATACTCTTTGTCATTACTTATTTTGGACTCTATGTCTGTCATCCATCACCGGTACAAGTCAATACTATTATTCATGTATGTTTACCTACAGTTCAACAGACTTTGAAGGACCAACAATGATGGCAAACCACAGTAAGTCTCGATATAAATTCGTCCTATCAAGCAAATTGTCAAGGTGTCGGTTCTTGATATGTTTCGTCGCGTTTTCAATCAATTACCAGGTCAATCAGTGTCACAGGAACGAATATGGAGAGGACCATTAAAAAATCGAAACTGCACCGATGTTCCTTGTCTTCTAATATTCCTCATCTTCATAGTATGCTGGTTTGGCGTAGGGTATTACGGTTAATAATTATTCACAACGAAAACTTCAAATATATATCACACATTATAAATAACATTAATAACATTCATTTCAATTTTATACTGTGAATTTTTTTAGCTCTATATGTCGGTGACATTAATAGATTCTTAGTGCCAACAGACAGTAGAGGACGTAAATGTGGTGTCGACGAAGAAGTTAGAGACAAACCAATGCTAGTTTTTTTCGATATAAAGAAGTGTATTCGTGAGAAGTGTGATACAACGCAAGTTTGCCAATCACAATGTCCAAAAACAGATTGGTACTTCAATCCAAGTGCAGCTTCAATCAACGAAACTTATAACTCAATGATTTGTGAAGATGGAATAAATGTAAGGGATAAAAATATGACGGAATTAAAACGATTGATCGATGCAAAAGCATGTGCCCCATGGTATCTAAGTAGCATGCCAATATTAAAACGATGTGTACCCAATGTGAAGCCGAATATACCAGGGATAAATATAACAATAGAAGAATTGAAAAAGGCTACTTCAGTCATTCACTTATTAACTTATGTTGACGGTATTTTAAACGAGGCTGTGGTAACAAAGTATGACGCATTTTATTCAAGATATAATTCAGTCGATTTCTTGCTTTGTCCAATATTTCATTTGCATTTTTTTCAGGGATTTAGTGCTTTTATTTATCTGCAGTAGCATGCTCATCTGCTTGCTCTATATCATGTTACTACGATGGATCGCATTGCCATGTGTTTGGGCTGCAATTATTTTCGTAGTTGGATTACTGGCATGCTTATCATATTTATTTTATCATTTCTATGTCAACAACAAATGGGTTGGTCATATTGTATTGTCGTCTGTTTCGGCTGGCGCTGCTATAATTATTGCATTAATAGCAACATGTTTATGGAGAAAAATTTATATTGCTTCTCAATTGATCACAGAAACCAGCAAGTGAGTCTAATCCAAATTCTTTTTGTTTGCAATTCAATCATTGGTATGAAAGATATCACTTCTTTCTTTTTATTACATGAAATTTTGCAGGGCTACGACCCAAATGCTGTCAGTTGTATTCTTTCCAGTCATACCATGGCTGGCCAAGCTGTCGGTAATTATTTATTCGATCATCATCATTTTCTTTATGATGTCAATTGAATATCGACAATTTTACGTCCGTGAAGAAATACCCAATGGAAATTGTGAATGCTCAGAAGAAGTGAATTATACAGTTGGAAGTTTATGCAAACCAGATATGTTTTATAAATATTGCCATGAACGTAACGAATCGTGTTTTTCACAAAGTTGCCACTTGAGAAATGTTTCTATTCCAACGTACAAATATTATTTGTATGCGTTTCATATCTTAGGTTTTATCTGGCTATATTTTTTTATTTCTGATTTGAAAAAAATTATCATGGCGTCGGCATACGTTACGTGGTATTGGACATTCAACAAAGCAGATATTCCATTTTTCACATTAATGACATGCATTTGCCGTATAATGAAATATCACCTAGGTACAGTGGCATTTGGTTCGGCAATTTTAACTATATGTCGAGTATTTCGGATACTCCTTGAATATTTACACAATACATTGAAAGCACGAATGACACCAGATGCATTGAGTGGTCAATTAGTAAATGTGTTTTGCTGTTGCAATAAATGTCTCATGGCTTTGATAGAGACACTCGTGAAATTTTTAAATCGTAATGCATACATCATGTGTTCAATTACTGGAAAAGGTTTATGCATATCTGCTTCTGATGCACTAAGTTTATTAATGAGAAATATTATACTCGCTGCAGTATTAAATCGTGTTGTAAGTTGGTTGCTACGATTGGGAAAAGTTGCAATTACATCAATGATGATTTTATTTGCGTGGTGGTACTTCCACGTATTTCAGAAAGAAGAATATTGGTATGTACCGACTATCCTTATTGCAATAGGATCGTATTTAGTAACTACTATATTCTTCAGTGTCTACACAATTGGTGTTGACACCATATTTTTATGTGTTCTTCAAGATTATGAATATAATGATGGCTCGAAAGCCAAACCGTATTATATGAATCGTAATATTGGAAAAATATTTAATGTTTATTAATCCCAAATGATATTGTTACCTCGTTATACATCATGCATAGAAAATATTGTTTAATTATTTTGGCAACAGATCTGTCATTGTAATTGAATTATTTCGTATTAACAATTGATCATGTTTTAGAACAGTAAAAACATTTGTCACAGGATATAAGAAGTAATGCAACTAGCTAATTGCATATACAAATAGTGATGATAAAAATTTTAAATAAAGTAATCAAGTCCGACGCAGTTGTAATCAGTCGTTAGCTCCTATGCAAAGAACGGTCATTACCTCGTCACGATTCTGTGAAAATATATAAATAATAAAACTGAGAATTTGTTTTTAGTGTATTTTTAATCAACTTTTCTTGTTAAGTGACACTATTAATTACATATATATTAATGATTTGGAATTAATTAATTGCCCGAAAGAAATCACCGATTTTTTCTTAGGTCATAGACATTCTTAATTTCCCTTCTGATTATCAAACTCATGGACTCAATGAAGAATACAGTTTTGTGATTTTTATGTAGCTTAAGTAAGGGTGATGGATGTGATGTATCAAACTCATATTGATGTTCAAGAATTGTAGAAGAATGTATACATTTTTCTATCGTTTGAATTGAACGAAAACTTGGATAAATCCATTAGTAACAGGTCTGATTGTGAGTCATAAAGCAATTTTCAGAACATGGTGTTATCATTAGTTGAGATCCAGCCTGGGGCATATACTTTTTCGAATTGTTCGGAAATGACTGAATTTATAATTCCATGAAATTTTTGTATATATTATCGTTGGATGAAAACACGAATTAATAAAAAGCTGACGATCACTCAAAGCTATTAAAAATCTTGGGACAGTTCAAGAAGAAATTGTAGATGTAGGAAACAAATTCTAATGGTGCGTTGAATAGAATAAAAACAAACACTGAATTTTATCTTATTCCAGTTAAATTATTGTTAATCTTGATAATTTACACCGCGAAGTATTTTCCAAGTACGTGTATTTTTTTTTGTTATCAAAAAAAATTTCAACGAATGTGATCAAGTACATTGTGTACATTGTGTACACCCACTAAAACAACTCAAAGCAATATTTATTGTGAAGATATAATAAAACGTATCCCGAGGCGTTTGACGTCCATTATGTGCTTCATTAACTACTTATGACTACTACACTGATGGCCCATATTTTCGATCATCTTCGTCTGTATGGCTGAAGAAATAGATAGCATATTTTTACTGGAGATATAGTGAAGATCAAAGTATACATCATGGGATCAGATAGTCGTAAGTCAAAGGAAATGATCCTACATTTACTCGTGAATTTACGCTGCATCAATTTTAATTCTATCATCTTCGAATAATTTTCAGCGCCGGCCACTACACCCGAACAAGAATGGAGAGGACCTTTGAAAGATCGGAATTGTACCGATATCCCTTGTCTTATAATATTCCTCCTCTTCATGTTGTGCTGGTTCGCTGTTGGGTTGTATGGTAAATAATTCTTTTCAATTCATGTATCTATAATATTTTTGCTCAACTGAGAAGTTCATAATCTCTATTTTGATTTCATATTTAATATCATAATTTCTAGCTTTAACTGCTGGTGACATTCAGGGACTAGTAACGCCTACAGACAGTAGAGGACGTAAATGTGGTGTAGATGAAGAAGTAAAAGACAAGCCAGTACTAGTTTTTTTCGACATAAAAAAATGCATTGGCACAAAGTGCGATACAACGCAAGTTTGTCAATCCGAATGTCCAAAGACAGCTTGGCTCTTTGAACCAAATGTGCAAGCAATAAACGAAATACATGATTCAATACTCTGTGAAGATGGAATAAATGTAAAAAATAAAAATGCAGAGGAATTAGAACAATTAATCGAATCAAAGGCATGTGCTCGGTGGTATATACCAAGTACACCGGTATTTAAACGATGTATACCAAAAGGAATTCCAGATAATGTAGGAGGAATCAATATTACCCCAGCCGAATTGAAAAACGCTACTGTTGTCATTGATGCATTGGCATATGTTCAACGTGCTGTGAATGAAGCCATATCAACAAGGTATGTTGGATTTCAATCAATTTCTGAGTTGAATCATTCACTTTTATCCGTATGAATAGCTCTTGTTCCATTTATTCTTCAGGTACTCGGTCCTCATGTTCATTGGCGTTGGTGTACTTGTGTGCTTGGCTTACATCGCGCTATTACGATGGATTGCTCTTCCATGTGTTTGGATATCAATAATTGGTGTGATTGCAGCGCTTGGATGTTTATCATATTTCTTCTATCAGTTATACAGTGATGACAAACAGCTTTCTTATGGTATATTAGCAGGAATTTCAGGTGGTGCTGCGATAATTATTACATTAATAGCAGTATGTCTATGGAAGAAAATTTATATAGCTTCCCAATTGATAACAGAAACCGCTAGGTAAAATCATCTTCCAACTCCTCATTTGCAACTCACTGATATGTTAGTTAATTATACATTTTTCCTTATTGTATTTTACAGAGCTACAACTCACATATTTTCACTCATGTTCTATCCAATCATTCCATGGGCAATTGGATTGTCAGCCATTGTTTATTCCGTTGCAGTTGTTCTTTCCTTGATGTCAATAGAACAACGACAATTTGTTATACAAGAAGGAATACCCAATGGAAATTGTGAATGTTCAACCGAAATTAACAATACAGTTGGCAGTTTATGTGAACCGGAAAAGTTTTACAAATTATGCCACGAAGGTGATGGGGCGTGTTTCTCACGCAGTTGCCATTTATCAAATATTTCGATTCCATCATATAAGATTTATATGTATGTATTACATGCTGTGGGATTCGCCTGGTTTTATTTCTTCATTTCTGATTTAAAGAAAATCATTATCGCCTCTACATATGCTACATGGTATTGGACATTTAACAAATCTGATATTCCATCTCTCACTTTGCTTACAAGCATGTGGCGGATAATTAAATATCATCTTGGTACAGTAGCTTTTGGCTCCGCACTTATCACAATATGTCGATTTTTCCGAATACTTTTTGAATATTTGCATCGAGCTTTGCAAAAGCAAATGACGGGAAATGTTACCAGTGCTCGGGTAATTAATGCATTATGCTGCTGTGCTAAATGTTTTGCGTATCTATTAGAAAAGCTTATCAAGTTTTTGAATGAAAATGCATACATCATGTGTGCGATTAAAGGTAAAGGTTTGTGTGCCTCTGCTGCTGCAGCTTTGAGTCTACTGATGTCAAATATTATACTTACTGCAGTATTAAATCGTGTTATAAGTTGGATATTATTCCTGGGAAAACTTACTATCACATCTGGTATGATTTTGGTAGCTTATTGGTATTTCTATGTACATCAAGGAGAGTCAAGACATGAATTTTGGTATATACCAGCTATTCTTATAGGAATAGGATCGTATGTAGTAGCTAATATGTTCTTCAATGTTTACGCAGTTGGTGTTGACACAATATTCTTATGTGTCCTTGAGGATTGTAAGCATAATGATGGATCGAAAGAAAAACCTTATTATATGAATCGAAAACTTGGTAAATTGTTCAATGTTAAATAACGCCGAATAATGTATAATTTCTTTTTAAAATGAAGATCTATAACTGATATGTTCTCGTTGTATTGGCAACAGAGCCTCTTTTATTTGCAATTTATTTCCCAATAATATCCAATATATTGTTTTAGTGAAGAGATAAGAATTATATAAGCATTAGTAATACTAAGTAATTGTATTCGCGGATAGCAATTGATGCTAATTTGGAATAAAATATCGATATAATGGAAATCTAATTTTGGAAAAGTGTACGAGTAAAATCTATGTAATCCAACGCTGCGGTAATTGGTCGTTCGGTTTTCGGATCGACGTAAGGTTTCATACGAGCCACACAATAATCGGCCATTTCTTTCGTGAGGTTCTGTGAAATATATAAATAGAAGAATTAATAAACAAGCTTATTTTCATTTCTGGATATATGTATTGAGTAACATAAAACAAATACTCACAGCATAAAGTTCCTCTTTTGTGACATATGGCCGATCCGCAGCAGTAATTGCTCGGAAGGCGTTTTCGATTTCTTCTGAACTCTGAACGTTCTCAGTTTCTTTGCTAATCATGAATGCCATGTATTCCTGTAATGATACATAGCCATCACGATGTGGATCAACGATATCCAATATGTTTTCGAATTCTGGATCCGGTTGACCCTCTTCAACCATTGGTAAATCATAACCGAGCGCACGCAGACAAGATTTGAATTCTTGATGATTCAAACGTCCACTTTTGTCTTTGTCAAAGTGCTTAAACATCATTGAGAATTCTTTGAGGGCGTCTTCTGACACTCCGGATTGATTGCGTGCCTGGATTTGCTGTTCTAAATTGTGTTGCATACGCATTCCTAATTGATCAAGTTGATCCCATTGTTGTGCCAAACCAACAGTACTGTGTTCTGTATAACGATTATCAAGAATCAAATGTTCTTCAAGTATTGCACCCAAGTCTTCTATCTTCTTCAAATCCTGTCGACGAGCACGCACTTCCTGAGTTTTCCTTTTAGTGGCTTCAAGTTGCTGCTCCAATGAACCAGAACCCTCCATCATTGATGTTCGCGTTTCTGCTAACCATTGGTGGAAAGCATTTGCATGCTTAGCGAATTCTTTACGCAATTTGTCATTCTCCTCTTGGCGCTGTGCCTCCTTGGCCAGTTCCACGTCACGCTCTTTAATAATTTTCTGCAAATTGCGCCACGTGTCTTCTAATGCTTCCATTGTAAACCATGTATATGGATTTGGGCCAACGTTGAAACTCTTAATTTGCCTGTCAAGTGCTGCGAGTGCTTGGAAATCGGCTTCAGCTGACGACAAACTTGCCTGGAATTGAGCATGAGCCTCACGTAATGCACGAATCTCTTCAATGCTATTACAACGCACAGGGTCAGTCAAATCTTCTTCAGCATTCTCGAACCATGAATTAAAGGCTGATGCTTTCTTTGCGAATGTCAGGTAGAGTTCTTCAATTTGTCGGAATTGATCTTGCATGCGCAAAAGTCGTTGTTTCCGGGCATCCGAGTCCGCCAACAATTTTTGCCAACGAGTAATCACATCAGCATGACGTTTCTTGATGCTAGCTGCTTGATCGTGACCAGAATCTACTAATCGCTCTTTCAAACTAGTTATATTCTGTATACCCTCGTGTTCAAATGCATGCAGACCTGCGTCAAATGTTTCTTGCTTAGTTAATAACGTTTGTACAGTCGATAGATCACGTCCGAACTCTTCAGAGCGTACATGAGTTTCTTTATCGGCGATCCACGATTCGACAACGTCAGCTTTCCACATAAATTGTAAATATGCTGAATTGTCATTGAGACGTGTCTTCCTTCTAGCTGCCAGAGCACCTAGTTGCTCGAGTTTATTGCGGAGCTGATTGCAACGTTGACCAATTGCGTCTGATCGATGATTACCGGCTTTAATTAGCGTCTCACCCGCATCGCAAATGTCTTTACAACGTTCGCCATGCACAGCGAAATCTGTCTCAAACGCTTCATGTTTCTTCAATAGACCCTGTACTGCTGCCATTGTGTCGCCATAATCTTCAACGGATAATAATTGCTGTTTCTCAGTGATCCATGCCTCTTCTTCCTCGACTTTAGCGAGGAATTGTTGATAAGTCAATGATTCATCGAGTTTTTGACCTCTAGTTGCTGCCAATTGTTTCAGTTCAGCCCATGCCTGATTCAAAAGTTTCAATCGTTGTTCGATCTCAGGCACACCTAAATTCGATACATCCATCAGTTTTTCACCGGCTTCTTGTACTGCTTGTATTGCGGGCTCATGACTACCCAATTCGGCCTCCAATCGTTTGTGTTTCTTCTTTAGATTTTGAACTCCAGTCAAGTCCCGTCCATAATCATCAGAACCGACTAATAACTTCTTTTCTTTGATCCAGGATTCTTCGTCAGCAATATCTCGGAAGAATTGATGTAACGTGTTTGCTTCATTGAGTCGTGCTTGTCTGTGTGCTGCCAAATTTCTGATTCTCTCGTAACGTTCATTAATGCTTTGACGTTTCTCTTGTATTCCAGCGGCGTCGAATTGTCCGCTTTCGATCAATGAATCGGCTTGACCATTCATATCCTTAATTCTTTCTTCATGTGCTTGAATATCGGCCTCTACCAATTGATGTTTCTTCATCAAATTTTGCACTGATGCCAAGTCTTTGCCAGCATCCTCTGATGTCAATAAACTCTCAACTTCTCCCAGCCAGAAGTCCAAATCTTTCACTGCGGCAATGTATGTTCGCTGTTTGTTTGCCTCTTTTAATTTCAATGATTTTTCCGTGGTTTTTTGTGTCAGATATTCCCATTGATCAGCAATAGATGCAAGACGTTTTTGTACAGCATCTTCTGAACCAGCACATTGATGTTTGTCAATTAAATTACCACCCATTGCTAAGACTGATTGAATACGATCAGCATTCGCAGCCAACTCAGCTTCAAATGCTTGATGCTTCTGGTGTTTCGATTGTATATTGGCTGGATCTTTATAATTCTCTTCAGTTGCAAGCTGTAATTTTTCTGCAATCCAATTTTCCATTTCATCAGCATCACGCGAAAATTGTTGTAATGTTTGAGACTCGCCCAATTTTGATCTTTTTTCAATCAGAGCGTCTTTCAAATGTCGCCAACGATCTAATACTTGACAACGTCTGTCGTCAATTGGTTTTGCAGCATAATGTTCCGCAGCAATCAATTGATCAGCCAATGTTTGGAGTGCGGCAATTTTTTCTTCATGAGCATTGATTGCCTTGTCAAAGTCTTCGTGTTTCTTAATAAGGGCCTCAACATTATCACTGCTATCAACTGCATCGGCACTGCTCAAAAATGCCTCCCGAGCACTCATCCAATTCTCTGCTTGTTCACAGTCACGGCAGAATAATTGCAACTCAAGATTCTGATCAAGCTGCATACGTCTTTGAATCCATGCCTTTTCCAACTCTTGTCGTGCTTCAGTCATAGATTCTAATTTCTCTTGAATCTCCACGCTGGCATAATGACTCGATTGCAATAGTTGTTGACCGAATAGCTCAAACGCTTGGAAAGTACCGGACCTCGCGTCAATCTCAGTGCGATGTTCCTGCAATGAAAGATAAAAACCGTTGCAGAATCATCAACTCAATATTATTTGGGGCACTAATATTATTTTCGATCTAATGATCAATCAACATACCTGATGACGCTCAAGCAATGCTTCCGCACCAGTGACGTCTGACGCGAGCTCCTCTGAAGCTACCAATCCCATCATCGAATTGATCCATGCCATCAAATCACGATAATCACTCAAGAAGCGTTGGAGATCGTATGAATCGAGCAGCTTCTCTTTTCGAGAATTCGCCTTGGCCGTGAGTTGTGTCCATTCTTCATTGATTTCTTTTTGTTTCACATAAGTTTGTTCGGCAGTATCAGGATGCGATTGCATCAATCGATTGGCAGTCTCATCCAGTTGCTTAATTTTATCACCGAGCGCAGCTAAATCTCTCTCAAGACCTTCATGTTTACGTTGCAATGCCTGAACACTACGCAAATCTTTACCAAGATCATCATTATTCAATGCCGCATCTTTCTCACGGATCCAATCTTTTGTTTCATCAACATCACGATGGAAACGTTGAACTTCATGTGCTGAGCCAAGTTGACTCGCACGTTCGGCTGTTAAAGTCTGAAGACTCGTCCATTTTTCATTCAAGTCTTGAATTTGCGTTTGGATTTTCAATGCCGCTTCGGTTTGTCCCAAACTCATGAGTTGGACCGCAATTTCGTTCATTTCAGCGAGTCTCACTTCATTTGCTTTCAGATCCGCTTGGAAATCATCGAATTTCTTTTGCATCACTTCCACTTGTTCCAAATCCTCACCAACATCTTGTACTTGAGCATGATTTTCTTTGTCTTTAATCCAAGTTGCAAGCTCTGCGGCTTCCCTCACCAAAACATAAGCTTTGGCAGTTTCATTCAATTTATTTTGACGTTCGTGCGCTGAGTGGAGCAGATCATCGTATTGCCCTTGTATTTGTGCTTGTCGTGCTGCAATGGAACTTTGTTCACGTGCGAGATTCTGTTGCGATGCGCTTAAACCTGCTTCGGGTTCAATGCGTTTAACATAAGCGGCTGGGACGAAACCTTGTCGATCGTTAACTTCTACTTTCCACCAATCTTTATTGTTTGAATTCAATAAAGTCAATGTATCGCCCTTTTTCATTGAAACTTCACGTGGTGATTTTTCAGCATAATCGTACAATGCAACAACACATTCCTTACCAGCAATTTCAACAGTCGGTGTCTCCTGTTGTCTACAAGCAGCCGCTTGTTCTCTCAATGCAGCAATAGTACTGGCAAACGCTTCCAAATCACTAACAAGTGCTTCATGTTTCTTCAGTAATGCCTCAGAACTATCTTCGTCCTTTCCATAATCGCCATTGAGTACAATTGGTCGTTTCTCCTTCATCCATGATTCAGCTTCATTTGCATCAGCGAAATATTGATGTGCCTGAAGCGAATCATCCAAATCGACTTTACGTTGACGCGCTTTTTCTTTCAATTGTCCCCAATGTTCGTCCAATGCGGCGAGACGTTGACTGATTTCATCAGCGGCGAAGTGACCATCGCTCAACATTTTCGATCCAGCTTGACATACCGCTGCAACTCTTGGTTCATGATTATTTATTTCAGCTAATACAGCTTGATGCTTTTTCTGTAAATTCTGAACACCAATTAAATCGCGACCACGATTGGTGCTTGCTGCAACAGGTTCCTTTTCCCGGATCCATGCCTCTTCATCTTCAATATCGCGGAATAATTGTTGAACTTGAAGCGAATCTAACAAACGTTGTTTACGAATGCTCATTGGTCGTTGTAATGCTGAATAACGTCCCTGCAACTGTTCCTGCTTTGAACGAATATTATCAGCATCAAAATGCCCTGATGATACAAATTGTTCAGCAGCTTGGGTGATACTCTCAATCCTGTCAGCATGTGATCCAACATCAGCTTCGAGCAGTGCATGTTTTTTCTGTAAATTCTGCACGCTGGTCAAATCCTTACCATAATCTTCAGACATTAACTGTCCTTCGACTTCTGATAACCACAATTCAATATCTTCGACAGTGCGATTGAATTGCTGTTGTTGCGAAGCCTCTTGTAGCTTCGTACCCTTCTTCTCTGTAGCTTTAGCGAGACACTCCCAAAGTGTAACAATTTCATCAGTGCGTGCACGAATACGATCAGTAGCATAATGATCTGCATCGATGAGCTCCTGTCCGATGGATACCATCTCCTCCATCCGTGTTTTGTTTGCATTGAGTTCTTGCTCAAAGTTCTGATGCTTTTGAACTTTACCATTTAAGTTTGTTGGATCTAAGTAGCTATCATCTGTTGCGAATTTCAATTTTTCATTGACCCATCCCTTAGTCTCATCACAATCACGCTCGAATTGCTGGAGTTTATAAGCATCCTCCAACCGACGTCTTCTCAGAGCTGATTTCTCGAGAAGAATAGCGCGTCTTTCCAAAAGCAACTGACGACGTTGAGCTACATCATCGGCAGCGTAATGTTCTCCTACAATCAATTTACCAGCGAAATCATCTAATGCTTTTATTTTTTCTTCTTGAGCCGCAAGCGATTTATCAAAGTCTTCATGTTTCTTAATCAAAGCTTCGACGCTGTCCAATGAGTCTCCTAAATCTTCATTGGCCAGAAATGCTTCCTGTTTAGCCATTGAAGCGTCGGCTTGTTCAGTGTCACGATAAAACAATTGTAAATCCATACACTGTTCATACAAAATGCGTCTCTGTTCCCAGAGCGCGAGCAAGGATGACTTATCTTCGGCAAGTGAATCTAATTTGATGGCAACTTCTGAGGCTGCGTAATGTTTACGCTCAAGCAATTGATTTCCAGCCAGTGTAGCAGCATCAAAACTGTCTGCACGTGCATCAATTTCACCTTTATGCTCTTGATGACGTTCCAAAAGTGCTTCAGCACCAGCGACATCTTTAGCTAATTCATCTGCAGAAATGATGGCACGCATATCGTTCATCCACGAAACAAGATCGCGGTAATCAGCTAAGAAACGATGAAGATAATAAGACTCGTCCAACTTGAAACGACGCTCTTTAGCTTTGGCTGTCAGAAATTCCCATGATTGCGAAATTTCCGCATGCTTAGATTGAATCTGTTGTGAATGGTCAGCTTGATGAATCGCCGCAAGACGATCAGCTTCAGCGCCCAATGTTGCCACCTTGTCCTCTAAGGCTGCTAAATCACGTTCAATGCCTTCATGCTTGCGTTGAAGTGTCTGAACACTCGCGAGATCACGTCCAAAATCATCTGAAGACAATACAACATCTTTTTCAGCAATCCATGTCATTGTTTCGTCAGCATCACGATTGAATCGTTGAATTTCATGGGCGCCAAAGAGTTTTTCCTGTCGTAAAATCGCGAGTTGTTTCAATTTTTGCCATGATTTATTGAGGTCTTCTTTTCGTCCCAAAATGGTATCGCGCTCTGGATGTCCATCTAATAAAAGTTTGTCCGCCAGTTCATTCACTTCTGTCACTCTGTACTCTTGACTGGCCATATCTTTTTGGAATTCATCGAATTTGCGTTGAAGAACTTCAACGTGTTCAAGATCATGACCGAATTCATCAGTAGTGACAAATGCTTCTTTGTCATGAATCCAAAACATAACTTCATCGCAATGACGAATGAATTGCACCAGTACCAATGCTTGTTGTAATTTTAAGCCTTTGTCAGCCAGCCGTGATAGAAGTAATTCCCAGAGTCGATGTAATCCCTCCAATCGTTTGCGGATCATATCACTTGAGAAATGATGTTGGGCAATCATTTCTGAGCCAGTATTATCGAGTAATACAATAGCATTTGAGTGAGCAGCAACTTCAGCCTCAAATGCTTGATGCTTCTGGATTTTTGCTTGTAAATTGGTCGGATCTTTGTAATTCTCATCCGAAGCCGCTTGTAATTTTTCGTAAATCCATCCTTCAAGTTCATCCGCATCTCGCTTAAAATACTGTGAACAAAAATGAATTAAGACAAATTATCATTTCCTACTCTCACTAAATTTATTCAATTAAACCATTATTCAGAATTAGAAATGATGTCATTCCGAAGAAATGATAAGTACCTGAAAGCGACGGGAGTCCTCGAGCTTATCACGTTTGTTACGTGCCTCCGACTTGAAATTACCATAGCGGCTCAAAACTTGTTCACGACGTTCCTGAATATCCTCAGGATTTTCAAGAATCCTCACTTCCTTTGGTGTAATCTGATCCATTGTTCAGTTGAAATAAATTACGCCCAATTATTGATGATACTAACGTCAAAATGGCCTCCTCAACTCGGGTGTGGCCAACTACCGCTACAAATTCAGCAGGAGCACTCGTCCGTATACAGCTTCCTTCGGCTTAATTCGTGTACTGATCAATAAAACCACCTCATCAATAATATGTATTTTGATATGTCAATTAACACGAGTAATTTCTCTATATGAACCAATAAAATATTTGTTAGAAAATAAAATTAAAATAAATGATTGATTAGATATAACTAGATGAGCTTGATTGAATTTTCGGATGACTCAGTGTTTGCAGAACGCCGAAAACAAGACAACAATAGACAACGACTTTCGTTCATCGACTGAAGTGGGCCAACGTGCCGGACTTACCCTCTTTTATCTCAAATATTCGAGCTGATATCCTCTTCTTGCTTGATAATACCACAATTATTTATATATGTCTTCGTTATATGCAGCCAACCGAGTCAATAAAATATTTGATACAGTACAAGTCCAGCTCTATTCATAACATCGCATTCCAGAAACTTTCCTATACCTTTTCATATACTATAGAATAACTGTACATCAACATGGCGTCACTGGCGCGCGTATCCTACCGCAGCGATGTTCGAAAAAAGCGCGCGTAAATAGTATAATGCAGCCATTTTGGACGTTCGTGTACAACCGCGAGGTTAGACAATGAATTTATTTGTATACGAAGGTACATATTTATTCAAACAATAGATTTTCCTCATGTGAAGACGAGTGTTCCGCGTATAATTAGAAATAATAAAGATAACGATACCAAATCCTGACGATGCAGACCACAAATGTAATGATCTGCTACTAGCGATGATGAGATTGCCAGTTAACCTCTTCTCACTTCGCACATCAGTTGTAAAACATTAGATTTATTCATATAAGCACTTCATATTATCAATTAGTAAATAAATAAATCGTTCATGCAGCACATAACACCATGAATTCTTATACACCGGTTACAGGAGCAGTTCACGTTCGAGCTAAACTGTGTTGGTAAAGTAGGTTTTATAGAATGTCCGTTACTAATGAAAGAGCTCAGTGGCGCTGGTGAACATCCATCTGGAGATGTGATTGGTTTTCAATTACTCGTACATGATTGGTTATATTTGAATTGATGATACTTTCATGCGCAATAGACCAGCGCATCGCCATCTTGTTCGACAAAAAATTTTTTTGAGCGTTCGGCGAAGGTTTGAAAATTTTATTCTTCTCTTATGTAGACCTAAAAATCTGTATCCATGTTAATATTTCATGAAATTTAGGTTGATTTATACAGCGTTGCAGAGTCGGTGAGTAGTGTGTAACAAGATTCTGAATTAAGAGTGGTAAAATGAAGGCGAATAGATTCAATGAGGCATCATCATTGGGTATCGGCTCATTTCAAGAATGACGGTCGATATGATCCAGGATATCATGCAGCACCCATCATCAGAACACTTCAGTTTGGGTATCGTTACATCTTCAATTACTTTTTCTTCCACCTATTTATTATAACTATATACTCAGACGATAATTGATCTCTCATCTACCATTTGTTGAAGAAACAATAATGAGATTGTGATCTATTCAATCGCTTGGAGAACGATTGATGATCAACTCTTGAAAATTTCCTAATTGTCCCTGAAATTACAGTGGACGAGATTTTATATTCGCCCAATATTTGAAAAAATTTATTTGTTCAGTGTATATTAAATTTGAACCCTTGTTCTTATGCCACATTAAAGAATATTTGTACTATCGACTCGGACGTCTTGGAGTACAGTTGTTGAAAACTACGAGAAATATTGAACATAAGTGTTCCCATTTCTCTTATCATCATTAACACTTCTTTGCACATCTTTTTAGTTTTCCGAAAAAACATACAAATATATTTAAAAATTTCTATTTCAGGGATGATTCTTAACGCTCGTCAAAGAAAAAAGAAAACATTATGGAAAATCTTATCTGTTTATTTCATAACATATATTGTACATGCTCAGAAGAAGTACATCTAGATTCATATTATAATGAGGTATTATCTTCACTTAATCACTAAAATCCAATGATAATTTTTCATGGGATCATCATTAACTCATAACCGCTCGCAATTGTCGATCATGCAATTGTCATCGTTCATTGTTGTGGATGGAGAAGGTACTCATAAAATTGAACTGTGACGTCTTCGAGACGCAGAACCATCTCTTCTACCAGATTCTCCCATTCAATTATTGTACTACCTTGAACTGAACATTCTCCGTTTGAGGATTGCTCAGTTAGGGGTGGGTTCTGCGTGGAAATATTAATTTAGAATTGAACCAATCATTGCAAATAGGTCAGACTGTTGAGTAGTCAGTGAAAAGAAACATGCAGATTATATTTAGTGGGCTTACCTTGTCATCGGATCTACTTGGTTGATAATTCGTATGTTTCCCTGAGTTAGATGGATAAAAACCAAATGCATTCAGTACTGAATCTAACTTTTGAAGTGTTTCCTGGAACAAAGTAATTTAGGTAAACGCTAGTATTGACACTACCGAGCGAACTAATTAATATGAAGTGAGGTTTACCCTAGTGCGGTTGATAGCTTTTTGCATGAATATGTGATACTTTTCGTTGTTCGATGCGGCTGATTGGGGATTTTTTCCTAGATGTTCATTTTCATTAGGATTAGAGAAAGCATTGCTAGAAGATTCGTTCAAGTTGTGTAGCCGTTGATTTATTCCATGAGAATCTTCAGATTCTAATTTAAGTTTGTCACCTTCAAGAGCAGTTGGATCAGAAGATCCATTGCATGTTTGTGGTTGTCCACTTCCATCTTGGTGATTTTCACATTCCGATTCATGTTTGTTACCTTCAAGTCCAGCTGAATCAGGAGCCTCAGTGAAATTTTGCGGTTGTTCAAATCCTCCTAACTGCTCTTCACATTGTGGATCATATTCGTCACCTTCAAATACAGTTGGTTCAGTAAATCCAATTAGACCGTGTGTCGATTCATTCCCTTCTCGGTGTTCTTCACATTCCGGTTCATATTCGTCGCCTTCAGGTAGGGTTGAATTAAAAGATTCACTAGATTGGAAATATGCATTTGGTTGTTGGTTGTTTTCGAAATTTAATTCAGATTCGCTGGTTGTAGGTGTCGACGCATGAAATACTTCATCCGATTCATGTGATTCATGTTTGTTACTTTCAGATACAGCTGAGTTAGAGAGTTGACTGGAATCATATAAATGTTCTCTTGCTTGTTGGTGGATTCCAGGTGATGATAAACTTCCATCGTTATCAAACGCTGAAGAATAATCCAAGCTATTCTCAGCTGAATTTCCTACCTGGAAAAGGATCATTGCATCATCTCAACAGTTGATCTTTACAACAGTTTCTTGCAAGATATCTGAATTTCGACTCACCTGTGCCACACTTGAAAGCGGAGATGGGAATGATGAAACCATAGTATTCATCAGAATACCCAAATAAACAGCGGAATGTACCATTTTCGAGTTGAACATTATCGACTCTTGGATCAATTACAAATTGAAGTAACGTTGAATTTATTTCATTTCCTACTGAAGCTGCTTCTCGAAGAAGATATTTCAGTTATGATAACTTCAATTATTCCACATCAATATATATACCAAGATGATTTCTGATTGATGAGCAAGGGGCGGGAAAATCATTGACATAAACGATATAAGAGACTTGTGTTACATCATTTATGTAACAATCATGTACACTTTGTACATACAAGTTCGAATATTGTTATTGCCAGAATATTTACCGCAAAATTCGTATCAACGCGAGCAAATTGACATCAAATTCCAATTCATTGATCAATCGCGCCAAATGACTGATGCGAGCAAATGAAAGTTTACATGGTTCGATACTGCAGTAATTGAAAATGATGCTATTGGAATTTTTGATGAATGTAACATTCATTTTCTAGTACATTGCATTTGGATATTTGAATGATGTCGTATCCAACTTTTTGTTTGATGAATAATTCATCTGTTTACCCTCAACAATATATGATTCATATCAATAATTATAAAATTGCGACAGAATTTGGTTATTCAATTGTTTGAATACCTTCTGTTTTTAAATATGTAAACGAAATGCTGATGAACAAACCAGCCCTTCATCTTTTATGCATCTAATGACTCGCCTAGTTTGGACATGGGTAATTGTCATTAGAAAATAATTGCATGGTGTTAAGAATATTGATGGGAACCAGGGTGTTCTGAATGGATTGCACTGACTCATATTTGCATATAGAATAAAATTTTGCTTTGGATGAATGCATTTCACTGAAATCATCTCATATCAAATTCACATTTATCATGAGTTTATTAGACCGTATAATTACATCTGAGTAAATTGACTCCATCATTGAGTCAAATACTTATGAAAGTTTCAGTGAACAAATAAAAATTTGCATATTGCAAGATAACATTCTGGTGGGCACGTTCTGTTTAATAAAACATCAGACATCTTATCAAGAATAGTAAGACTACACGATCGAAGAATATCCCTCACGGAATTTTTTAATGATAAAGTAGATGTCCAAACATAATAATTGTCAGCTTATAATGAAGTTAACCGTCGAGTTGAATCCCAGAATATCTCAGTAACTATATTACGTTTATCGAGCAACTTATTATCTGGTAATGAAAATTAGCAACCACAATTTCACAAAAAAAATATCAGAGACAATATTTTAAATTAATTACTGAGAATTCCAAATATCGCGAACGTCCAATTAATATTCAAATGAAATTTTCTCTCCTTATTCATCCGGTTATCAGTTAATTAACAAAGTGTGATAATATTCTGTATTTTAAATATATTACTGCCACGAAGTGTTAGTTTCATTAGATAGATTATCGTTTATTATGATCCCATGTGAGTATATCCAAGATCCTCATGTATGACTTCATCTAGAGTCATGATGACGTGAGAGAAACACGTAAGAGCTTATTGCACGCAACGTGTTGAATAACTCATATAATTCTCATCGATCGTCTTTCCTAGTAGTATTCCATATAAGTGCAGTAGCCTCAAAAAATTGCATAATTATTCAATTTTAATAATTTGAATTTCTCTACAATTGTGGAAGTAATGTATACAATTGAAAAGACATTTATTCAGGCACGTCTGGCATTTAAACTAGAAAGAATTTAGCAAGAAACAAACGCACTCTCTACTTTCCATCATCGTTAGTAGTCCGTGGATTTCCATAAAAGAATTTAATGTCACTTCCACTTAAATTGAAAGGTGATTACAAAAAACATTGCAATCTATCATTTTCCTCGATATTGATTCTCTGTGTAGAAATTTCTACAACCCTGTCTTAATCACTAAACGATGGAACAAACAAATTAATTCACAAACGTTAGAATAACAGAAACTAAACAATTATTTTGTTCTCGTAACAAAAAGTATATTTTATTGTTAATTCAAAGGAAAGTTTCCTTCAGTATTTAAATATTCTTAGTTTAAATATTTCTTCAAAGTAATTATACTAAATAATGATTAGATTGGACTATTAATTTTTCACATCCAGAGGCAATGAACTCGAGGTAATAAAAATAAAAAAAATGATATTAATGATGCATAACAAATTTATAAATTGTCGTACTTCATTCATATTTCATGAATGCTTTGTTCGTTAACTAAAAATATACCTATAATTAAAACAAGGACATCTATTCTAGTTTGAATAATAATTTGTTTCCCACACAATAAGTCACAATGTAGAGCAACAGGAATTCAGGTATAATTTCATTAAATTATATAGTCGAAATTAATTATATTGTCTGGTAATTTCATGTTATTGAGGAGAAGCTAATGTGCGCGTGGGCGTTTTGACAGAAGGTCAACGTTAGGGCTACTCGTCTTTCATAATAATAATAACATCACCTTATTGGTATTTGCAGCAACCCAATATCATCAGGGTCATGCTCTAATACACTGTTGAGTCTAAGCATGACGGTTCGATTGAGTGGTTTGACCTACATGTAATCATTGAAGCAGAAAGCCAAAGAGAAATGCACGCAAGAAATCACGTTGGGCTCTCTCTTTGCATTTTCATGTAGGCAATATGACGAAGCGTGACAATTTTTATCGATAGTATTCACAATGTGACAATTGCGTATATGACCCTAGGTGGAAAAGAACATGTTGTACAACTTTAAAATTATCAAACATAGATTTATATATTTTTTTTCTTTTTTTTTCAATTTTTGTTTGTTTGTTTGTTTATTAAACACAGAATCACAGAGCAAACTGGACATGAGCAGAGGAAGTGGGAAACATAACATACTCTCGCTTCTAACTATTGTCTTATCGCTCATCGCAACACGAAGCTCTTCGTGTCCCCCATGGACATAATTATATCAAAATGATACCAGTTAATAACAATAAAATGCAAATATATTGATAAAAATAATATAAAGTACGAATACAACAATAGGACAACGATGTCGTGACAATTCTTCGTGTTGTGATCCGCGAGCGCAATGCGATTTTTATTCAGAAAGAGATTTTAGTTGGAAGTTTCAAGATTATTTACAAATCAAGGCAATATCGTTAATTATGACTACATGCATACACAAGTGTGTCCAACACTTTGATATAATTCGTTCAATGATTCTCGCTTTCTCTATGAATTTTTTTTTTCACTGTTCATTTCGCTTCGTATCATTGCTTTCCTTTTTTTTTTCTTTTCATAAATTTTGTACAATATATAATCTTCGTTTTGTTTACTCTCATTCCTTTTTATTTCCATATTTCATCGTGAGTTTCGCGTCTGCAGAATTTCACTCATTTATTCATTTTTTTTTAATATAATAATAAAAATCGTTTCACTATGAAACGTATTTCATATAAAAAGTTTTTTTTCTCATTTTTCGACTCGGTGCATAAGCGCCGCATTATGAACGACTGAATTATTTTTTTTTTTTTTTCTTCAATCATTAATATTATATAATTTTTGTATAATCTTCTTAATTTATATATTCCATCCACTCACACATCCATTTTCTGACGCATTTCAATCTTATACAGTCTTTCACTATTTAAACTCTACATCGCATCTTACTCTTTTTTTTTAATTTTCTTTCTTCTCGTTCTTTTTATAAAAAGTTATCCCGTTTTTTTTTTGTTTTGCACATTAACGGATCGCGTTCGCTCACGGCATCACCGACTTTTCTCTCTAAAAAGTAACAACTTTGTACTTGCAAATAATCATTATGGCTTCTGGCCATTTCATACTTTCGCTCATTCACAATATTTATCACACATTTTAGATGTATGATTTTATACATGCACACATACATACACGAAATTCACGCAATCTATATCATAATGCTTGCGATGAAGTACTGATGAAATAAAATGCAATTCGAATAAGCGAATTAATATTTCATTAGCTGGCGCCATATCAAACTGTATCACTATTCGTCATTTCCAGTTTTACGTTCTCACACATTATCTTCCTGTTTTCTCATTTTTTCTTGCAATATATGTGAATATATATACATATTTTCCATATTGAATTGTATTATTTGAAAGGAATCTAATAGGGAATTGTTATTCTCGGACGCTGATTAGTAGCCGCACATAATATGAATGCCTAAAAAAAATGTATATACGTTTAAATATACATATATGTATATATATATATATATTTATAAATACATGTTCAATGAAACATACATATAAATATATATGTATATATAATAATTATAAAATTCGACGGAACAATTACGTAGTGACAACACATCCGCCAATAAATGTGTTTTGTATTTTACATTATTTTGGTTTCTATTATTGTTTATATATTTTTTTTCTGTTTTTTCATTTTTTTTAACGGAAGCACCAATTGATTCATTCTTATTTTGCGTTAATTAGTTATAAAATACCAACAGATGAATATGGCATTTTTCGATTGAATCTCGTACGAGTTCTCACCAAATAAAAAACATGCGCGACTTGATTCATTAGTACTTTGTGTTTATATATCTTTATATATATATATTTTTTCTATCATCCGCTCATTATGTATTCTCAGTTCAGTTCCTCTTCTTTGTTCTATACACATTCCACTCAGAGTCCCGGCAATGTTACACTCGTAACCAAATGTCGCGTAACACACCAGAAAAAAAATTATTCACCACTGTATTTTCGCATTCACCACTTTTATTTGTCACATTTGTCTTTTTTTTTTTCAATTCTTGTTTTCTTAACTAAATCCTCCATACCTTTATATATTAAATTTAATTTTTTTTTGTTATTTGTTCGAATACACGAGCACGAATAACGTACGCACACGCGTGTGTAAAAAATTACGAAAATTACGATTTTGCTGATCGTATTTAGATATAAACAATGCTACATAAAAAACTGGCGTTAGTGTATACATACAAAGTAATTACACGAAACTGGGAGCCATTTACATGAGAAAGGGGGCAACCGAAAGAAAGAGAAAATAACTTCCTATCGGGAAGTTAATTAAGCAAACAATAAAATCGTATAGCTTGGGTGAAGGACAAGACACTGTTCACTAATGCCCTTGTACACACTCTCAATTAAATAGCAGGACGGATCGATTGTGTCGCACTAATTATATTGTTATATATCAATCGCCCGATGTTATTACGAGTTAAAGTACATATTCTTCTTTCCCCAATATATATTTTTTATTTTTTTTTTAATTTCCATTTGGCATCACAACGAGCAGCCTAGCCACGTCATTATGTTAGAATGTTTACCGTCCAGTCTTCACTAAGTACAAGTGCTCATTCAATAACAATTGTTAGTCATCATCACGACAACAAAGATGAGACAATTAATATTTATTTCACTGTAGAAATTCGATTCATGTGGGACTACTCCATAAAATGATTAACAAGTCTTTGATACGAGAAGCCATCGAGACAGTTAATTCTCTGTTTTAATAGAGGGAGAGTAAAAGTAAGAGAAGGGATCAAGAAAATGTTTTCAATACAACTGCAAGTGAATTGTATGATTATTTAAGCAGCGATTCATCGTCCAACTCATGACAATTAGCATTAATGCTTATAGGATATTTCACAAGAATTTGATTTGTACAGAATCGTTTGTCTGACGGAATGGAATAATTCATGAAGGGTTCCTGAAGTATCTCATCTTTGCGTATCTATTCACTAGATATATCAAATCGTGTTTTTTTTTTCTCTTTTTTAAATGCGGAGCGGATTTGATGCGATAATTTATTGAATATTTTTGATAAAAATTGATAATCAACAATATTATGAAGTTGAGTGAAATAATGATAGAGTTTCCCAAACACTTTTTATCTCTTTATTTTGCGCAAATAATCTGATTGATTTGTGATATTGTCAAAAAAGTCTTTATCTTATTGTGGACAATTGTTTGAAGAAAAAGAATACGATGATATGCATTGTATCTCATAATGTACGACCGTTGAAATTGCTCTCGACCATACATATATATGTACGAGTGTATGTATATATATGTTTCATATATATTTGTGAGCACAATTTACATCGATCGATATAAATACAATCAATCTTTATTTATTTCTTTCGTCGTGTTTAATCGACCTTGACTTGTCTCCACAAATTCATCTGTACACAAGAGACACGCGCAGCGGGTCATTGACCCAAATATATATATGTCTATATAAACCAAATGAATGGTCTGAATCGATCATTTCATTTCTATCTAAGTCGCCATGTGTAAATATTTCTCAAAATAAAATAACGAAAAGAGCGAAAACAAAGCCTTGCAATTGTGAATTGCACTAAACTCATTTCTCTTCGACGCAATTTGAATGTATATTGCAACAAAACAGAGCTCTTGTGGAAGCCAACAGGAGTCTTTGCAGTTTAGTTATTTGTTTTCATTACGTTTTTTTTTTTTTTTTGTAAGCTTGTTTGTTTCGTCATCATCGGAAACGAATCAATCGGCACCCGGGGAAGTGTAATTATCATCAGTTATCGCACAGAGAGTTTGAAGCCTTATTTTTATCTTGGCAACACAACTCAGTTAGTTGTGCATGGCGGATTTCTTTCATATCTTTTTGTTCTCTTGTAACTTTTGCAGACGGAAAATGAAAAACATGAATATTTTCCTTATCTTCATCTGTCCTTTTTACTGTGGTTATTCCTTGTGGAAGGTGTCGCAGTTCCAACTGTTCGCACGTTTTATGCGTTCGGCGGTGCGAAAGGAGCGTATTGCAACGCGTACATGAACATCGATTGCTCTTCTCAAGGGGCAACTTGAAGTGAGAAGACTGACCATTAGGCCAGACTCACGACGGGGCTAGGAAGCGCCAATTGATCCTGGAGCTGGAGCTGAATTATTTTGTATCGTTCCCGGCACTTGATTGTATGGGTGATTACTATTACACAGAACTGTATAAATATTCTCCACGTTGCTCAATTTCTCGAAGAATGGGATCAAATCAAGGAGTTCAGAATCTGTCATGTCATCAAACCATGAAGCAACTGGTACCTGTAAATGAATGAAGATTTTTGCTTGATAAATACTATTAACAGTAACGCCTACATTGTTTCATATCCAGATACAACTCAAAGGCCAGAAGTTTTTATATCTACCGAGATGACACGTGATACTTTATTTATATTTTTATTACGGTCGATCATGAGAGATATTCATAGTTTACTCATAGTTTTTCAAGTTTTTTTTCTACATCACTTGCTGATGTTGATATTGATTCTCTCTGGCCATGAAAGTAAACGATAATGTCAGAGAAAAAAAACCGAGAATGGAGAGAACACATAGACAGACAATAATACTTTGCCACGCTTGTTCACAGTGAGATATTGGCGTGTACACATAGCTCCATCATGCACGAGAAAGAAGTGTGCGAAATTAATTTCCTTACCGCATTGTCTGGATGAAATATGTAACTGGCTGGACTATTGTCAACAATGATAATCTGTTGAAGGTCTCGGCCAAGCTTATTTAAATCCTTGACATAATTTCCTCTGTGGAAAACACACGATTCTCTGAATAGCCTCGCCCTGAAGACTCCCCATCGATCAAGTAAATCAGCAACTGGATCCGCATACTGAAGAGCAAACAAGTTGAAGTAGTACGGAAGACAAATGGAACAAATTGAATTGGAATTATTGGATCGAAGATAAATTGAAGAGAAAAATTACCTTTGCAAGACTTGCGGTGAATAAAACACATTCATACAATTCGCCCATTCTCTGCAGAAACTCATCAACATAAGGCCTCTTCAAAACGTACACCTGATGCACTGTACCATCGATTTCAACCGGAACAACAAAATCCGCATTGTTGATTGGCTTAAATGAACTGTGTACTAATGTCTCATCCAAATCAATCACCATACACTTCTTGTGCATATCCTGATGTTTTACCGGTGCAAGAAGAAATCTTGGTGAGTGAGCACCAGGTGGTGGTGTACCCCTGCTTTCGCCCTGCAATGAACTTGCCTTGGAGCTTTTAGAGCTTCCACCTCGGCCCCGTCCAAGACAACACAGCAGAGAACGCAAAAGTCCTCTGCCTCGAGGTTTTTTCCCATCAGCAGGAGGTCCATTGCTATTCGCTTCATTTTCCCTCGGTAGCTGTGCTACATTTGCGACAAATAACACAAACAATAAAATTAAACAACCATCAAAATAAAAACATCACATCTCTACATCCGTTCAAGAAATTGCCATAAAAATTTCATTGACTCATCACCATCTCAATATCCATCTATCATTCGCAGCCATATACAAACGATAAAAACAATCATAAACAAAAAACTAAATAAAATAAGGAAAAAAAGAAAAAAAAAATTAACGACATTTCGCAAACATAAACGTTTATATGTGCGTGGAGCATCATAAAGAGAGCAAGATAAAAAGAAAAGAGAATGAAAAAGAAAAAAAAAATGATGGTTCATCCTCAGGCCTGTTATAGGCACTCTCTCGAAAGGCGGACAGAGATAGAATGGTACGAGGTAGGAGTCATCAGGGATGGTGAGCGGCATGGTGACGAAGTAGTGAGATGGAGCGAGGTGAAGCTAGGCGAGGCAAAGCAAAAATCCACTGATACCCCCCTGCGTCTATAACAGGTGCAGACTTCAGGGACAGCATCTGACCATCACCTCCCGCGAATATCATTGTTGAAAGATCCATACACATAAATCGCATATAAACCCTCTCAACATTGATGAAAATGAAATAAATTCACGTGTATTGAATGATATATAAATAAAACCAAATACATGAACAATGTACAAGCGATAAATGTACCTTTTTCATTGTTGAAATGACTTAGCTCGTCATCCCGTGACACTTGAGTGATAATGGACGATGCGTCCATTTAAAACATTTGTTATACGTCTCTTTGAGCCCAATCGTAAAAATTCCGTGAATATACGCAGAATGTGTATATTATTTTTCCACTTCCACCACTACTACTAAAACTACTACTACTACTCCAACCAGTCACTACCACCACCTTTGGCACTGCCGCCGCCGTCACAATCACAAATACGACGGCGACGTGCGCCACGAGATTCACAAATACAATGAAATAAATGTGCGGTAGCGAGAATACGCCGCGCGACACTGCCAACAGCTAGCGGCGTGCACACACGCGTAATAAACAACGCATGCATGTACACGTATTATATATTCCGTTTCTCTATACTCGCGCCCTCGTCGCGACCAACCAACAAACACGTTCTTCGTTTGGCTCCACAAACACCAATGTACTTCTCAACTAGAATCTCTTCTTCGCACCCACACACTTCTTCACACTCCACCAAACTATTTTGTGTGGTAGTGTGCTATTATAACTCGTCAGTTAATCTGGTGGTCAACTTAAATCATCTGAGATTTAATATCTCGGTGCATAATCAGCACAATTCACCTCCTTTTTTGGTTTAGTTGAATTTTATTTCTACACACGCGAATATCTTTTCAACTATCATCAGCACAAAAATTCGTATTTATCATTTAGTGCTGTTATAGAATTTCATATAAACTTCAGCACAACGTTATCGTGTGTCTGTCTCCACTGTGCGCAAGCCAATAAATTAATTCTCGTTTATTTCTTTCAATTCAGTCGAACCACTCCATTCTTCACGTACTCAATCGACAATGTCTCCAATATACCAACGAGTTATCTCTCATATAGCACACACATACAAACACAATGTTACGCATGAGTGTATTTCATCTGGCGCATGAGGAGGCAGCACACAATGTTCCCGCCAACATTGGACGTGATTGTGAATCAGTGGTAAAAAAAATTGGCCGGGAGACAGAAATATATGAGCTTGAGTAGACGATGGTTATGACGATTGCCAAGTTTATATTCTCAATAGCTCCCAAAATGGCAGCGTTTTTGCTCCCTTTCAGCGGCGCCCACCCGTGAAACCGTTTAGAAAGAATGAGATACAGAAATTATATATCACAAAGAGGAAAAAAAAAGAGAAAGGAAAAGAGAATTAAAAGGAATGGAATGGAAAAAAAAAAAACCTAAATGCGATAAGGAGAGAATTGCTGTTGAGAGACGGACGCAGAGTGTTAAGACTACTCGTTTATAATTCGCACACGCGTTCGCACTTTTATATTCGCAATCGCTTGAATTTTTATTCCAACTTTGTTGTCGGTTTGTTGCCAGCTGTTACAAGATCGCCCGGGTGAGAACCATGGAGGTCCGAGAAACGGACTGATATATCCACGAGACTGCCGCATTGGTCATGAAATTACTATTTCTCTTCTTTTTTCTTTACTGTTCCTCACTTTCTTGGTTCTTTCTGAATGAACATGTATGGATAATGATGGCTTCAATGCGCTTGTGACAATAATTGTCACTTGGTCTTATTATTTTTTTTCTTTTTTGATTTTGAAAGAGAGGGGTGAAGTTGAAGACGAAGAGAGATAGAATAAACCACACCTATGTTATTATCGCACGGCCATTGCCCAACTTGATTTATTTAACGTAGAGGAACACACAGCAGGCGCGCACACTGTAGTAAAACTTTTACTTGCAAGCGGCCTGTATTTTTATTTCAATTATAACACTTGCGATTTTATATTTTTGTTTGTCAATTTTTTCATTGACTTAAGTTCGTTATTATTCAGCTTCGTTGATTGTTTATTGGTGGGTATTGAATTGATTGCGTTAATTTGCAAAGGATTAACTGCACAAGTTTGATGATGTTTGATGAGGAGTTCTGAATATGAACGATTGCAGTACGGAGGCGGATGTCTTGAAATGCGAATAAAGATAACAGTGGTACTCTCTCAAAGTCTTGGAAGATAACCCAACAGACTTCTCCTGCATCTCCGACTATGAGCATTGATATGAAGAGAGGAGTTTCTGTTGTGGAGGGTTTTGTAGCTTGGAAATGCGGGGGTAATGTTGGTGAATGTGGTCAGTTGTGGTACTAGAAGTTGGAAATGAGACAAGCGGGAAATTTTAAATATTGATAGACGAAAGGAGGATTCAAGCCTGGATCCTATCGGTTGTAGTTTTTCTCATGAATGTTTTAGAAGATGTGTAAAAGGATCAAAAGTAAAAGATTGATGGGCTTTCGATAGTTTGTATATGATCGCAAGGGGATTTATTTGATGTTATTTGTACAACTTTGTACAAATTGTAAAGATAAAGTTTTCATCGATCACCGATATTTTGTGTACTTTTCCTTCATTCGTATGCACCGAGTGTAATGAAATTTGTATCATACCTCTAAAGTGTTTGCAGATCAAAATAAATATGTCCAAGAATTCCTTGCGAAAAGTTAAAGAACATGAAATTTATGAAAGTTGGTAGTTGAAACTTCTATGTACCAATAATATTCAACTAAAACTTATTTAGGTGAAATAAAAAGCCATCATATCCACTACTAAAAATGAAACTACTCTCACAACACATCAAATATTGTGTCGCATTAGAACTAGAATAATTTTCAAAATATCCAACACTTCTTCAGTCATAATCGTTATTAGTTCTCTTGGATTATGGAACTTAGATAACTCCGGCTGTCAGACTGGTATTAACACAACTTTCTACGTTATAATTTCCTCGTTTTCCACAGCGGATAATGTAATGGATGTCATTAGTGTTTGATGCTCAAATTGATATAGATCCAGATTAGACTGCTGTTGTAGCCATATAATTAATTTTTTTTTGTTGTTATTCATGAATCTCAAGTTCAAACAATAACAAACGCGTGGATGACTAATCCAAGATAAAGTTTCTTTGGTTAACTAAATATTAAAAAAAGCTTGATATCCCTTATTATTCTTCTCATTTATTCAATTCTATAAGATAAATATATATTTATTTACAAATTCTTGCCCGAGGACTGAATAAATGCACTTGCTTTTTTCTATTTTTTTTCCCGGTTTAGAAAAATTGACCAATTGTGTATGAGAAATCTTGAGTTTATTGATATTCTATTTGTGATATCTTCAAGTATTTGCGCGCGTGTGTGTGTGTGTGTGTGTATATGTGTTGAGTACTATGTGCTTGAACCCAGTTGGATAATTAAAATAACTAAGAATATCTTCATTAAACGGTGCATTCATGCAAGTTATTGGAAGACGTGATAAAAAATTGAATTTCCAAATATCTTGTAAGTTTTCTCATTCACAATTGTGTTATCATATGTAAAAAAATTCTATTTGAAAATGAGATATGAACGGAATGGCAGTGGTTTACTGATGATTACTAGAAACCATCGGTACTGTATTAATCTTGAAACGATTTACTTGTTTTTCATCATCATCGTTCGTCGCGTTATTCGTCCGCAAAACAAGCCAGTTATAAAAATAACACCAACTATAGTCAACGCAACAATCATAAAGAATTCTCTTGATGGTGAACGGTTAACAGTTGCGTAAAGTTCTGGTAATGTATTTGGCGGATTGAGCTGAAAATGAATGTGATTATATAATCGATGGTTATATTTAGATGCAATTATAAATAATTTTACCTTGATGGCATTTTTAAACATCTCAATTCTAGTCGACAACATCTTGTAGCAATCCGGCTGAAGAGATTTCTTTTCGTCATTCATTGCGTCTTGGAGGCAACTGAAATCTGGAAATTTAACAGTAAAATTAGACATTACTATTAGTTGCAGACATTATATCCTTTCTTTTTTGAAATGAAAACTTACGTCTGCCATTTCCTTGTGGGATATCATTACAGTACTTGGATGCATCCATATGACAAGCTTTTTGCAATAGTGGATCTACATTGATATCCGCTCTTGCTTCTTCGATTGAATTCGCAATTTCGACACGGCACTCTTCTCGCATTTCTGGATTACCTTTGTTAAATTCTAATTTCAAGCATTCTTCAACTTTACCAGGTTGATCATCATCATCATGACAAATAGTTGCAATCTGAAATAAATAATGAATTTCCTCAATGTATGTTCGTGAGGATTCAGAATATAATCGGACTCCAATTCTTTGTTATTCGATTTTTTTCGTCCATGCAATACCTCATGTGAACATAATGTCGTCAACAATGGATTCAAGTGATAATTAAGCACAGCTTGACGAAGAATTGTTGCCATTTGCTTTTCACATTTGATCGTTAATTTTCCTTGCCGGAATTTTATCTTCAAACATCTGATTAATTTTTCTTCCATTTTATCTTTCGTCAATCGATCATTATTCATTATCTAAAAAATCACAAGTGATGAGTTGCTCCAAAGAATAAAAAAAATATTCAAAATAAATATCGGTACTTACTTCAGTACAGTGGCTGTTTATATCATGTGAACATTCGCTTGCCAACTCAGCATTGATTTTATATTCTGCATTAGGTTCAACCATACGATTCAATAAATTTCGACACTTTGGATCAAAAGCTAATTCATCTTTCCATCTTCGTAGACACTCCAAGTTTTTAGATTTATCAATAACGTCTGAACAATATTGTCGCAACATCAATCGACAACTATTCATCGGTAAATACTCAATGGCATTATTCTTAAATTCTTGTTGTCTCACTTTGAATATTTGTTTGTAACAAGCTTCGGTCAATTTAGATTTTTCCAGTGCAAGACACTCTATCACCTGTGTAAACAGAACAATTCACTGTGAAATAAAAAACAGGAATGATTAATAGTTTTAAGTGTGAAAATTTATAGGGCACAAACCCGAGAATTTCCAGCGTCAACATGACCACAATATCTCGCAATGTCAGTGGCACACGCACTGTCAAGTATTGGATCCAGTCGGATATTTTCCCGTTGTTGATACAATTGTGCTTTTATCTGTTGTCTACAATTTTTCAATATTCTTGCCTGTTCATTTCTCATAATGTCATCTTGAATTATTCCACTCAAACATTCAATAACTTCTGCTTTTGTAGTTGCCTGTTGACACCAACGTTTAACATACGGTTTACATGCCTCTTTGAATTTATATGTGAAACGATAATTTTCCAATGAAATCAATTGGAAATGTTCAATAGCTGCTTTGCATTTATATTCATGTTGGTCTAATTCATTCTTATGTCCAATTAAACATTCCATCATATCACCCTCATCTTTATTATATTTAAATACTTGGTCACAGTATGTGCCCATTACACGTCGACATGCGGACATAATTACCGAATTCAATTCAACACGCTCAGCTTGATCTTCAGTAAGATTACTTATTGTCTCCTTACATTTATCATTCAAATGTCGTAAATTCTCTTGGAGACAAAGAAGTTCTTCGCCTCTGCCTGTTTTGTCATAGCAATATAATGCTAATTCATTGAGACAAAGTTCCTCTACTTCAGGCTGCAAATCAACGCTAATTGCTCGTTGTCGCATTATTCTCCTTATTTCCTCCAAACAATCTGTTCTAAGACTGGCATTCTTTTGTTGATGATTAGCATATCGATAGAGACATGGCAATATCAATGGACCACGTTCTGGATCCATTTGAATTCCATCATCAGCCCATGCTTTTTTTCCATGACACAATTGTACCGCATCCGATTTACACGCTCGATACAGTTGCGGATCGAGTTTATAATCTCTCGCGACAAAATATTGTATTTGGATCAGTGCTGTTTCACACGCTTCGTTCATTGCCTCAGTTCCCAGTTTTTCTATAAGGCAATAAATGACTCGAGCGTCTCCACCGCGCACATCTTGACACGATGAATCAACAACTGGTTGACACGCTTCACGTAATATTGGATCCACTCGCCAGTCTTCACCTGCATCAGTTTCTTTAATCAATGTTTCTAATGCACGTCGACATTCTGTTGCTACTCTTAATAATTTTTTCTTCGATTTTGTATGATCCATAAGACAATGTATCGTTCGTCCACCTGTTTCAAGACCTTTGCAAAATTTCGAAATATCTTTAGCACAATCATCAACTATCTCTGGTGACAATCTGTAATCTTCCAATAACATTCGCCGATGATCCAACATTTCTCTTTGGCACTCGGGATTTATTTTACTACTATTTTTCTCGACTGATTCTAAACAGAGTAAAATTTGTGCCAAACGAATTTCTTTATCGTCAGATACAAATTTCCGACAATGATTATTTTTAATATCTTCTTTACATGCTCTAACTAAACCTTTACTCACACGATAATCAGACGCAATGAGCTTTTCACGTCTCATCAATTGATCCTGACATTGTTTTGTCATAGCTATATCTAATTTGTGTTGCATAAGACACTTGTATACTTGACCACTACCCGGTCGTATATTTGAACAAAATCTTATATGATCTTGTGTACACGCCATATACAATTGGCGATCTAATTTAATATTGTCTGCTTGTATTTCAGATACTTTATAAATTTTCTTTCGACATTTAGCGTCGAGCTGCTCAATATGTGCTTGTAAACAAGCAAGCATTTGTCCCTGAGATATTTCTCTATTGGGTTGTATCCTGCCACATTTGAATTTGTCAATATCATCATGACAATCACTAACCATTGGAGTTATTATTCTAAAATCACTGAATGCTACCCATTCAAGTCTCTGTATATATTCAATGCATTGTTGCTCTTTAACATTCTCCCTTTTCTCAATTAAACATGCCAAATAGCTGCCCGGCTCTTTATTATCAGTTGTACATTGTAGTTTATCAATGTCTTCACCACACACATTTCTTGTTAGTCTCTGAACATTTTCATTGTTCGTTAAATTAACAATATGTTTCCAAATTGCATGTTGACAATGATCGTCAATTGCTGACACTTCATTCAGCTGTAAGAAAAGTAAGAGAATTGAGAAATAAATTAATTATACAGTGTATAAGTCGAAATGTCGAAATAAAATGACAGAGTTCAATTATTTACCTTCAATGTTTGCACACATTCAAGCAGTAATAAATCATCATTTTTTCTCTCCACAGTGCCACATAATTGTTTGAGATAATTTTGGCATTTGGGATCATCATTGAAGTTGTCATTATCAATCTCATTATTCATCTCAAGGAGTTTCGTTGAACGTGTCATACGGCGACTCCCAAACATCCATTCAATTCCAGTATGAAAATCATTGTCTTGACGTGTCAATTCGTCATTGTGGCGAAATTCACCGGCGTTTTGTATTTCTGCTAATGCCAAAAAATGGCCGAATAATCCTATTGACATCAAAACAAATTTCCACGAGCGTTCCATCTTATCACACTAATTTCTTTATAATATAATCTTTAATAAATATATTCGGATTAAATTATTTCCATTTATCTTCATGAATTCATGACCCGCATCAATATATATCGTTTGTCTTCGCGTTTTTTTTCCCCGTATGTATATAAATTTGCGCGGAAATATAGTTAGGTCACTGACACACGACAGTGTTTGCTTAACCTTGACAAGGAACTCTGTCCTGCTGCGTCAAATTTAATATCAAGGATAATTTTATCCACTGCTTAATGATACAACGCAATTTGCACGGTTGCAATACGTCATCATGCACTGACAATACCAATGAAAATGAATTTTATCCGCAGATAATTCTCATTTGCTTGTTGTTTAAACGAATCTTTATTGAGTAGCCCAAACTAACTGTCCAATCCTGTGGCGTCTTCAGCTATCAGATAATTTATTTGGTTTGGAACGATAATCTTGTTGAGCAAGTTACGTTAGTAAATTAATCAACAGATGTCGTTGGCTATCCAAAAATGGCGATTAAATATTTGTTTATTTCACCACAAGATGGCGTCTTATTGACCGACAAGTTTCAACACGTTTGGATCGTGTTACAAAATAATATTTGAGATGCCATCTGTTTCAGACTTCATAGCTAATTTGTTTGAATTAAAACAAAATTTACATTCAACAGTACGGATAATATGTCCAGTACGCAATCAATTGAATGATTTATTGAATTATTTGTACAATAATATGGGTTTATAGGTTAGATTTGAGTGTCCAATCGCCAGATGTCGCAAGCACCTCAAAAATGGCGATGAAATTTTTTTTCAACCCGTTGTGAGATGTCGCAACATTGACCGGCATCTTTCAACTCGTTGATGTATTATAAAAATGAACAGCAATCTCACATTGTTTTTCATTTCCAGAATGAATATTTATTTCCTGATTCTACAATTTTATATATATATAAATAAATATCAATAAATGGGTCAATCAGTTTTATTAGTATAATATAATTTTATTAACTCGTTATAACTTCCTTTGTAAATAAAAATTATCATGCATAATACGAAACTTTAATTCAACTAAGTTATTATATCCGATACATAGAAGTTTCCTAATGATAATGAGAATTTATTGGGATCGAGGGAGAGTCCAGAGATTCGTTAAAAGAATATCCGAGTGTGAAAGACCCCTTCTCAACATTCCCAACTACAGCATTCAAAAAGAGGGGTCGTAAACACAGTGACGAAATAGGAATGGTGAAAGCCAATATGTTTCAAGTCCTGGTTTTTGTCTGTCACATCATCTCAATTCACACGTGTTCCTTCCAATAATCCAACAAAAATCCTTCACGTATCAATCACCATAAAACAAAACAAAAATCAAATTCATAACAACTAAACAAACACAATATTATTAATAACAACCAAAATTACTTCCTTGAAGTTGATAAATTTTCTCATCTACATAATTTCTCTTCAAAATTGTCTACACGACAGAAACATCAATTTCATCTTTCTCCAGTCCTTTCTAAATTTTTCTTTTCTATTGTCAGTTGATTGTCCTAAGGGCAAGAGATATAAATAAATACATAAACCTATGCATGAATAAATATATATATATAGAAAAGCATTGAGACAAAATGTGAATAATACCGTTACCCTGAAGTCTCTCTCGTTGGACTTTCACTCGGGAGTTCGTTGGTGGAAAGGAGCACGCTCGTCGTGTCGACATTGGCCCGGGGTGCATTGATATACCCGGGTATACTCTTGTTGCTCTCTCCCTCTTCCTCACCGTCCCTCTTTGCATTCCCCTACTGTATATACGTTTGAACGATAACGTCCCCATGAAGACGAGAACGAACAGATATACAAGTATATATATATGCGCCCGCTTTCATGAATTGCCCGGGTTGTATAGTTGCGAGCAGTATAGAGGCCGTTCGCGACGTATATACACGATTTGTCCGAGGGCACGGGGTGTGACGGGAACGTAAAGAGGATGGTAAAGGCAATGCACTGTAAGGAGCTCACAACTCTACATGCGACGCCTCTCCCCGTATCTTTCTCTCCCTCTTTCTCTTTCACTTCTATATTTCCTCTCTTTTTACTCGTGGAAACGTTTTTTTTTTATCTCTTGTATATACTCTAACGCATCCTCTTTCACCCGTCTCTATTCCCTCTATCTGTCTATGGGTTTTTTTCGTCTCTCCTATTTCTATCTCTTTTAGCTTCACTGTTAAGTGAACATTGGGTTATATGGCAACGGCGTCGGGGTCATTCGAATGGGGCGCGTCCAAGTCAATGAATGACACATATTTTTTAACTTCCCAACCGGTGAATTAGGAACGAGGTGAACGTACTGCGCAAGCGGCTCCTTCACTTGTTATGTTTTTTTTTTCTTTCTCTTACTTTTTCTTTTGTTGGAGTTTGTTATTTTTTGTTTGGTTTTTGTAAGATTTGTGGATTAGCTATAAATATCGAGAGTATTTTGGGGATGGTTGCGTTATATTGAGTGTGTTTGTGGGTGGGTTTGAAATGAAAGATAATTTTGAGGACGAGGGTGATCGAATTTCCAATGCGGAACGGAGGGATAGGATTTAAGTTGAATGAGAAAAAAGGGTATTTTAGGGTTCTCAGTTATTTAAAATTTAAACGAAGATGAAGGAGTAAAATTCTTTCTTGTATATAAGATAGGTTAGAGGGCAAAGTTTGCGGAAGTTATGACTTCCGGAATGGCACCAAGCTCGCCCTCGTTTCCGGTCTCGTGAGCGACCCCTTTGCAACTACCACTACTACATAGCAGTAATATCTATGCATGAAAAAAATACAATATACATGAAGTTTAGATAATTAATTCATGATGCATTAATTATTTCTTTTGTATTTACGAAAAAATAAATCTCACAAAATTTTTATTTAAACACTCACAGGGATGAATATTTAAGTATTCTTTTCTTTTAATTATTATCAACTTATTCTGATTGAAATTATTAATAATTATTCCTAAAATAAACTTACCAACACGTCATTGAATTTAATTATAAAAATAAACATTCAATGTTGCAATAATTTAATACAACACTTCCACCCTCTCATCAATGTGAATATAAGAGAATGCGAAAATCTAAATGAGTATTTTTTTTACGTTCCATTATCTCAATTATTCACTTTTCCATTGGTGAACAAAAAAAGTCTGATGTCTTCTAAAATTCTCACTCATATCCTCTCATTAAATCTCTCAACTTTCAATCAAATAATTCCAACTTAAATTTCAAACTCAATTTAAAATAATATTCAAAATACATTATAACCATTGCACCCTTAATTATTAAATTCCTATAACAAAAAAAAAGTAATGTGGACAAGTGCATTAAACAGGTTCGTGCAGGTATTTTAACATATACCTGTACATTTACCACAGGTGTCACCAAGGTAGAGGGTCTACAATAACTCCATACAACATAGAGTAAAATAAGGAGTGCGAGAGTATAGTCAACTAAATATATATATATATAACGTACAGTCTGGTATAGACGAAACCAGTATTATAAAAATCAACCCGTAGTCCTCGTTCCCTGAGCACTTGTGTACCCATCTCTTTCTCATCCAACATTTATTCTCCTTTTCATTTCTGCGTTCACCATCTTTGTCTACATATCTTTCACATCTTTATCTTCCCTTCTCATATTTTTCTTCGTCACGTGCGTGCATGCGTGCGTATACGCGTGGGGTCGTTGAACGAGCAGGGGGTATGCTCGGGTTTATATGTATACATACCAGTGAAGAGGCCGTGCGGTGAGAAGTGAAAGACGAAGATAGACAAGAAGTCAACCCACTTTACTTGATCGTGGCGTGTGCCCAACCAGACAATTCTATACACAAATTGTACAGTCTAATAGAAAAAAGGGAACAATTTTATTTATTTTATGTCTTGTGTGTGTGTGTGGGTTTTTTTTTATGCGAATGGAGTTGATGGTCAATTTTAACGATTATTTTGATAAAGAAAATATTTTGATTGGTGTTGACAGGATATTTTGATGTTTTAATGTGGGATGATTTTCTATTGGAATATTTTAGATTGACTAAAGATAAGATTTTCAACTTGATATCATTTTTGTTTATCTAAAATTGTTTAGGATTTTTCGTTGATTCCATTAGGAATTTTTAATATTATCAGACAATTATTTTAGGAATGGATTTTTATTTAACAGTGAAAGAAGAAAGATTTGATGGGATTAATTTTTTTTTATTGTTCACATTACTTCTCTGCAGGAGATTGAGATAGAAATTGATGTGTGGGTCATGCAGTGTTTTTTTTATTGGATCTCAAGTTCTGATTAAAAATCATTTTTGAGAGATATTCGATTTGGAAAAACATTGCAATAGGAAATCAAAATGATTAGATCTATTACAAGAAAAAAAAACATCAAATGATTATTGTTGATCTGTATTCGAAATTGAGAATATTCATTGATGATAGAAAAAAATTTCGTGTCGAACCAATCAGATAAAAAACTTTGAAAATGTTGAAAGTAACTCCAAAAAAAAGGAGCATAAACTAATTAAAAGTATAAACAAAAAGAATATCATTGAGTAATTAATACAAATGCGTAATTATTCATTCATGTGAAATTTTTATCACTTCACACAGTGTAATAACTCTAAAAAAAAAACCCCAACTATCATAAGTACATTTTTCTTTCGTCAGCCATTAAATAACTTCACTTCACAGATATATTTCTGCATCCTTATCTGACATAGGCATTTCATAATTACTTTTATCGCAACACGAAGTCATTAAATACACTCAAAATTAATTACCCACATTCCCAAAGCGCTTGAGCTTCTCCAGAAGCAATAACAATAATAACAGTAACAAAAAAAAAAAAAAAAAAAAATAATAATTTCACAATAATCTCCAACAATTTTGTTGCGCACAGAAAACATTTCCAAATAGTTCCATAATCTTCACATTCATATAAATATTATTTTTAAAATCAAACCAACCACCTCATACAAAATTCTTTTGTTTTCACATGTAAATAAACAATGTCAATATCCCATTGAACAAAACGAAAAATACATAAATAATATAAAATGAAATTGATATAATAATTTTTCTACGATAAAACCAGAGTGTAATTAAAAATAAGATTAATAAATGAATAGACCGGTTGATAGAGATCATTGCGGGCATTTTATTTCACTCACATTGGTCTCTCTACTTTCCATTCATTTGATATTTACATAATTTATTATAAATATGTATATTATCCTCATGCATTTGAATTAAATACCAACGTTGATGGTGAAATGTATCCATGGGATATATCTATGTATATTAATATGTGGTTATCTGGCAAATGAGAAGGAATCTCATATGGGATTAACTGTTGAGATATAGGGGACTCTTTCGCAGCAGAAAATTCCTTGGGCTGTGTCGGCTTTAAGAGTGTATAGAGAATGAGCGAAATAATGCGCTCGCTGGCTCGCGGGTTTGGAGTTAACTCTTAAGTTGACTCTCCATGAATGTCTTGTGTATATATATATGTAGGTATTGCTGAAGATGTTTGAAGGAGATGGTGAGGATGAAAGTAGGTAGGTAGGTAGGTAGGTGGGTATATACACAAGCGGAAGTCGGCTTAACGGTAACGACACAACAAGCGCCGAGTTCTCCAATCTTACCCGCGACCAATCCGCTCTTGCATTGATATGATGCTTTGTACACATCAGCTCATATGACACAATGGTTTTATATGGATTGACATTGATATTATATAAAATATAGTAATATGGGGATTTATTTTTTTTTTTTTACTTTGTGCTTTCTTTATATTTTGTCATTTGTTTGTGTATTTTACCTCTATTGAGTTTTGAATTATCTCATAATGATTTTTGTCCTATATTTTTTCATTTATTCTGCGAGTTACAAAAATTCATTTATGATTTATTGTTATTTATTATGAGGGTGTAGGAAAAAATGTAATTGGGGAAATAATTTGTTGAGGGTTTTTAGGATGTTGGATTTGTTTATGATTGGACATTTTGTTGATCGGAAATAATTGGGGTGAAAAGAGTTATGAAAGTTTAAAGAACATATTTGTTATTGCGAACTGTTATCAATGAATTTTGTTTGATTTGTTGTCGTTTTTATTGTTGAAGGGTAATTGTTGGATGTCATTTGATGTGGGTTTTTCGGAATGTACTTGATGAAGAAAAAAGGAAAAACTTCTTTGATCAGAAGAGAATGAAGTTATTGCTACTGAAGGTATTTGTCCTCGATCGAAATTATCAGCACTCCAGTTTTCTAGCACAGCCAAGTTTGGTTTTATCCAAATGGGATTAACAAGTGTTATTGAAACAACAACAATTACGCATAATACTTCAAAAATATTTAATTGATTGAGAAAAAGAAAAATTTGAACATCATTAAAATTGAATGAGAGAAAAAAAGAGGTCAATTTCATATCTAAATTCATTTCTTTTATCTTTGATTCCACTGTCTAACAACATTTGATAAATTCTCATTATTTTATCTGAATTATTGTAACAATTCGATTCTAGTTTTCTAATTATCAAGAGATACTTTGGTAACGCATCATTGATGTTATTTATGTCGATGAAGAATAGAAAAAATATTGAAATGGAAGAATTGATCTTCAATCAGAACTAGAAATTGAGGTGAAAGAAATCATGCAGTTCTGTAAACTTCTTGAAATCAGGAAATTGCATGTCTTCAATTGCTGTGGTAATGCTTGGACATTAGTCCAGTCACTCAGGCTTAAAAACTCCTGTCGATGAACGAAACGTGATGGTACAGAGTATATATATAGTATACATACGTGAAACAGGAGCAACATGAGTAGAGATGCAGGTGACTCTGGTCAATGAGAATAACATGAATATCACTCACTCAAGTTTATTTACATTAAGTCAATTTCCTCACACTAAATAAATCTTGTTTCACATGTAAACTCAACAACCCCAATTTACTTCCATGAATATAAATCGTTCGCTCCCTGTCCACTTGAGAGAAAATTAGTAGAAAACATCGAAGTAAATTGGGTGAGAAAAAGTGGAAAATAGATAAAAAATAAGTTATATTTTAGCCTTTTTTGATTTATTTATTATCATATAATGAAAGATTTAATGTAAATTATTGAAATAAATGGAAATTTAACATTTGAATAATTATAAAAATTTAGATATTCAAATTGTTTAATTTACTCCAATGAAAAATAATCCAAACCAAAAATTTTCCTGATACTTTGACAGTTTTGTTCTCATTCAAGATAATCAAATTATTCCCAAGAGATTTTCAATAAATTCACAGATAAAATTATTATCATTATTCCATTGTTTATTTAACTGTAAAATGAAACAAAAAAGGAAGTTTTTATAATCAGGGGTTTCTATAACCTAAAGCAAAGAAATGTAATTCTCTCTTTTTCCCCATGGCACAGGATGAATAATAAAAATATCAATTGCGGTCAATTGTAGTCTCTACCGCAACTGAATATAAATTTTCCTGAAAAATATCCCATACATATATTCACATTTTCTATTCCTTCTTTCGCCATAAAACAAAAACTCAAACATAACCATTAAAATAAGTATTTATATATGAAACATAAATCCGTTCATACACCTCAAATCAAATCAAATAAATTAACCAACGCCAGCAGTTTTAAATATCCAATATAAAACATTAAATATAAACACAAAAAAAAGCTATAGAAATAAACATAAAAGAAAAACAAAAGTTCTCATTTGACAATGAGAAATTCTCCTCTATATTCCAAGCTCAATTAAAATCTCTTATCGCAATACAATTCCTCCTACCCCCAACTCCACAATTTCTCTCAGTGAAATAAAACCCATTAAAACTTCAAATCGGGAAGTTAATAAAATCACAAAAATATTAAATTCCATTGCATTAGCACAAACAAATGAAAAATTTCCTCATAATTAAATATATTCTGTCTCTCCTGGTCAATTCATTTCATATCCGTGAGATAGCAACAACAATGAATGGAAATAAGTTTGAACAGAGAAATGGAACGGAAGTAAATTAACCATTGGAAAAATCCATTGAAATATTCAAATAGAAAAAAAAAAAAAAAATACTCGGCTGTGTGTTAAAAGTATATAATGTGATGTGTGTGCACATGAGTGCTGCAACATGTTATATAGTGGACATGACGACGTGAGAGCTGGGAATGTGGCGCGGGCGCTTGTACATATATTTCCCGCTTTGACTCGTACTAGGGTTGTTGGTGAACAATGGTAGTGACGTTGTGGGGGCCGTTGACCCTGGGAGTTGGCCGCTCCCACACCACATTACGTCAGACTGTAGATATCCATGGTCGGGAGGCCTTTTGCTCACTAGATAGAGCCTCTACGTACTGCTATGTATTGCTTAAAGCACCGCTGCTATACTACATACACATTCCTTTATATTTAATATTTATACATAAGCATCATCTCTACACTGATTGATGTGTACAGCTTGTGGCTGTAGACTGTGGAGAATCCTTTGAGGGGTTGAAAGTCAGAAGCAGAGAATTTCTGATGGAGTAGACACAATTGCACAGTTTGAAGTTCAACTCTTTTGCTTTTGGGTATTTTTCTTTTTCTTTTTTTTTTTCGTTGATTTCTGTTAGGGTTGAAAGTTGATTTTACGGTGGGGAAATTTGTGGGTGGTGCTGCCAGGAAATCGAGATTTTGTGTTTGTTATGGGTTTTTTTTTTGTGATTGAAGTTAATTTTGAGATGTTTCTTTATCGGGAGTGTAATATGAGGATGTTTATTGGTATTTGATTGGGATGAAGTTGGATAGGGTGAAATGTGGATTTTGGGTGTTCTAGAATTGCCATTTTGACCGAATGAAGTATTTTTTTTATGTGATTCTGTTTTTACTGTTGATTTGGGGTAGAAAAAATAAATATTTTTGTGATTGGAGGCAGATTGTTTGATACAGTTTTTGTTAGGGGTTTTTCTGAGAGGAAATGCAAGGGGTGAGAACTTGTATGGATTGATTTTTCTACGTCAACTTTTTGACTGTAAAGACGTCAGGAACGGATGGATTAATAAAGCTTGAAAGTTACGGAAATTTAATGGAGTTTATGGGAGTTATGATATCGCTCCAAAGGCCATTATGAAAATTCTTCTTTCTGACATCAATAAATATTTTCATGGACATTAGAAGAAAGCTTTTCAGTTCTGATATTTAATTTTCTCATTTCAGATGTTTAGAAAATATAAAATGAAAGATAGAAATTGCATTCATGGAATTTTAAGTTGGATTTTAAAAAGAATAAGAACAAACTTTATAAATAGTTAAATTTTTAAGAAGTCGACATGAAATTCGAATATGAACGTGTATGAAACTTCTAGCGAAATCGATCCATCACTTTTCAACATATCATGTCAGCATGTTCGTAAAATATAGTTTCCTACTACAAAGACGTTTGAAGTTTTCTTTGAACATTTGTTGAAATTCGCACGTTTCACTACAAACTTTCATAATTCCATGTTTTTCATATTTTCTATATTAAAAAAATACCCCTTCAATTCACTACATTCAAACAAAAGCCATAAATCAACAAAACATGGAAAGGAAAAATGATTTTTACTATCAAATACAGTTGAAGACCTCAATTCTCCTTTTTTTCCTAGGAATATCAAATTATTTATAGTAATCTTCAATGGCTTCATGCTGGAACGTATTCGTATGAAAAACGTAAAGAGGTCAGCGTTAGATGTCAACAATAAATCGATTGTGAAGTGAATACAATTATTCCAAGATGACTGTGAGTTTATTCACTTCTAAAATCATCAAACCAAGTTGGCAAATAGCCAAAATGGAATCACAATCAAATCAGGACATCAACCAATATCAACTTGAAATCAAAGATTCTGTATCTATAATTAACTCCGTCTTTACAAAGTTGAGCTATCACTTCATTCCTTTATTCAATTTTAGTGATGATAAATATTCACATCTGTATAAATATCAGACAATATTGCAGAATTATATTTACCCTTTGTCTTCCTCATCTTTATAAAAGTCTATAGAAAGAGTTTTAGTTGAAATTGCAGACCTGTTACCAATTGGCTAAATTTTTTCCTTCTGAAAGGTTAAAGCTACTGTAAAGTCCCCAAGAAAATTGCCCAGTTATCTTTACTAGAGAAAATACAATTTAAAGATCTTATAAATTGCCCTCAATTTAATATTCTATTAGTTTTATATTTTTATTTAGTATTTTAAATTATTATTCTTCTATGAAACTACCTGAATTTATCTTTCAATATTAAATATCAAAATTGTCATCACCAACATGATTTTATGTTTCTCAACATGATATTTTTTTATTGTCTTTTTATGTTATATATTATATAATGTATAATATCATTATTTGCTTATAATTTATAAACAATCGAAAAAAATAAGATAAAAAAAATCATAACACGATTCTAAAAACACTTGTCATATAAATTCCCCAATAAAACGAATTAGTTTAATTACTCCAAACCCATCGCAAAAATAAATCCTTAAAAAATTCATCTCAACTCTATCGACTTTGAAAATTTCAATGACATTAATTCCACATATTGAATTGTATGTCTAATAAATCAGTTAATTATCTGTATAATTAGTATGAAGTAACTTAAAATTTGGTGACGTTATTCGAATGTAAAATTCATGAGACTCAATGTCGTCATTAATTACAAATTAACATTTAATCATGCAATTACTTAGCTATTTAAAACTCTGATAAAAATCATTTCAAGTCAAATCCAAATTCATACGACACTTCACATTAAATCAATAAATATGACAATCTTCCTTTTTTTTCTATTTCTAATTTTTCCACTTGCAATTTATTCTACAAATTTTGTTTTCTCTCTTTCTCTCCACCCCCACTCTATTGTCAAACCATTTTCCTCTGCGTTCTAATTATAAAGACAATAGAAACTTTCTCCATTTTAACTACTTCCTCAACGAAAATTGTTAGATTATTTTTTTATGTATAGAAAATGGAAGACTCAACTACACTATTTTACATATATGAGATATAATTGTCTGCATGTATAGGAGAATAGTATACAAAGTAATTGTGCATCGATCCGACCCCCATATATAGGATACGTGTTGTTACACGCTTCATCGTGCACCTATCAGGGTGATTATACAATATATAGGGGTGCGATAAAGCTCAAAAAAAAAAAAAAAAGCCCGCTTTGCTTTCCATACGCTCTCTCTTTCATCAATAAATATACACAACATCCTAGAAGAGAAATAAAAAAATAGAACAGAAGTGAAAAAATAAAAGGGAAATATTATTTTCTAGTGTGGGATCCAAGGGAAAGAGAAAAGAAAATATAACACATAGAATAGCAGCAATAAAAATTTTCTTTCCCAAGCCTCACCCTAACAGTTTAGCTGAAGATTAAAAAGATTTTAATGCCACATAAATGCAAGTTGACGATTATTTTTATTTCTTTTCTTCTATTTTATTATTATTGTTATTTTTCAAAGGGGGGGACACAGACGCAAACCGTCGTTGGTATTAAAGCACCACCAACAACCTGTTGCTACCCTCCTACGACTGTGCGCACAGCACTCTTGACGTTGGTCCACATTGGGAGGTGGCTCGACTGAAAAAGAGAAAAAAACAAAGAGAAAGAAAAAATAACCATCGCAACATTAAAACCCATCATGAAAAAGAAAAAAAAAGAGGAAAAATAGTTGAGGGGAAGAAACGTCTCAGGTACCTGTTCAAACCGTCTACAGGCCACGTATAAACCCCTCAACAATCGAATCGAAATCGAAATAGCCTCTTGTGTATGTGTATAAAAACACATATGAGTTTATGTATGTGGTGTGATCACTATATACTAAAGACTGCTTTTCTCATCGGTCTATATACGTTCATGCACGTCTATACCTGCACGCCTTCTATAGATGTTTTGTGAACATGTTTATGTCTCTCTGTGTATACTTGTGTATGTATATAGCAAGGGGAGAAACGGACGCATTTAAGAAGGACGAACAAAGGGCTGTTAAACTCGGGGATAGAGTAAAGCAGAAAGGACAAAGTGAATGAGTAAGTGAGAAACGTTCACTCGGGTTGGGAACAAAGGGCGTATTCACGCGTCAAAAAGTCACCATGCCGTGACGGCGGTGTTCATTGCATGTGTGTATGTGTAAATGTATATATCGCAGGGTAAATGTGACTAGCTAGAAGCCAGTGTACATTTATTGGGGATTATTTTCAACCTGCTATCATAAAAATACTAAATTATTATATGTATATATATGTCCATAAAATATATCTGTTTCTCATTAGGGTAATATTTCACTTTGGTTTGTTTTAATTTATTTGGAATATATTCACTTGATGAATTAGAAATGTAAATAGGTAATGAGAAATTGAGTTTCACTGTTTGTGAGGTTATGTATTGATCAAGTTTAAAATATTCATTGATGTTCATTGGTTTGACTATGATAATTTATATTGTGAATAATGTTATTAATGTTGATGTGGTTGAGTAAATTGCGAGTTTGCTAATATTCTTCAAGCTTTACTATCGTGAAATCGTGAGGTTTGATAAATATTGGTAGAGGAAACTTGAATTTGCATGCGGAACGGTAGGATTACTTAGAGTAGAAGGGAAATTGACTTCCATCTTGGATGATTAATTAATTAGTTCGGAAAGTCAATAAAGAAACTTTCGTTTGAGGTTTTCACGTGGAATATTTTGCTACTTTAAGAACTTTTAGGAAGTTGCAAATTCATATTTGATTGATTAGTGATTGTTGATGAGATAAAATTTTTTTTTATTACAGAATGTGCGGGTAATAAAATAAAATTCTTACATTTTATTCCCAGTTAATGATAATGATTCAATATGAACAGATATCGCAATATTGTTTCATCAATATTTTTATTTCCATCTCGATAATTAATCATAAATACTAATTTAAGCCATTTTTATAAACAATTTCCCATGAAACAAATGCAGATTAAATAACTAACTCCCAATGACATCAATGGATTAATTAATAACACAAAATTAGTATTCTCCTTTCTCAAATGAATATTAAATAACTTTAAATATTTTTCCCTTCTGCAATGCCACGAGATTTATTGATTCTACACATTGAATAAGTACTCTATACCAGCCCATTACATTCTTACAGTACACTACACATCCACATTCAATGATATATCATCATTGGTGTGTATAAATGTGTGTATGAATGTGTGTATGACTAAGGAAGCAGACGGTGCGCAACGAACTAAGCAGTAGAGTGACTTTAGTAGGTCAACGTTATGTTCCTTCCCTTTAGAGTGTGGCTATGGTGTGTGCTCGTCTTGGGATTGCGATTGCGTCATTCGGGCTAGTGCGTTTGTATGTATAGCGACGATTACTGCGATGATGTATGTTGGTATGTAGTTGTATATGAGTTGTTGAGCGCGGGTGCGTTATTTGCTCACTGCGTGCGCTTTCGTATCGTGTCCAACACTGATCATCAACACACATATTTATAACACGCACATTTCAGATATTTCATGAGAGTGCTACTTTAGTTATCACTGATGCGTTTCCATTCATACATGTGTATTTATTTATGAGAGTTAAGTGAATATAGATACATATGTATATTCATTTTAATTAGATGTTTACAACTAGTAAACATATCCATATTAATTTGAGAAATAAATAAATATTTGTGACGAGACCAGGAACAAATTGAAATCGTTAGAATGAAATGTGAATATGAATTGGAATATTCATTTTTTACTGTTATAATTTATGAGAAAGAGAATAATTTTGATTTAAGAAATGGAAGAAGTTTTATGAATGCAGATTGAATTTTAGTGGTTATAGAATTTGATTTGAAATATTTTTATGGAAACTCGGATTTTCGAGATTTTCTTTTCCTTAATTTTTAGCTCACTTGAATGTTATGAAGTTTTTTTTTTGATAGTTGGGTAACTTATGTTAGTTTTTTTGTTAATTTTATTCGTTGTAATAGTTCAGGTGGGCGAAATTAATGACGCACTACTGAAAACTGGTGTATTTTCAATGTCGTAACTAGATTTGTTGTATTTATCCTGCGATACTGACGTTGAGGACGTAATTAATTCACCGTGAATTCCGAATGAAAGAGTAACAATTTTTCTTCCTCACATTAATTTATGTTAATACTGAGTTTCATTCACACATGCTCGAAATATATATTGCAGTAGTGGTGCTCAAGTGGTTGAAGAAGGTTTGTAACGAAGATTATTTCTGAGTTTAAATCTAATTATAAATTTATTTACCTAAATAAAAATAATTAATAATTTTTTTTTTGTGTTACAAAAATCACAGCAAATTAAATTTCCAAAAACTAATGAAAAACAAAGCGAAAAATAATGATAATGAGTTTACAGAAAATATAAATACATTAAGTAGCGATAAATTTAATAAATAGGTCAATAGCACCTGTATTTATATACTACATTGTGTGTATATAACAATAGCGAGAAAAGTGGCGTAAAGTCGACAGGTTTAACATTTCTGACAGGTGTAACACACAATAGAGAGGTATAATAAATTTCGAAAGGTCTTCGAACCCTCAAAGAGGGTTCAGCAGAGAGAAAAAATAAAATAGAGAAAGAGAAAAAGTTTTTAAAGAAAATTCCTGGGATGATCGAGACACTCATTCGACCATTGTGCAGATTCACATAGCGTATATGTATACAAAGAAAGAGAAAAAAAAGGAGCCTCACAGCGGTTGAATCGATGAAAGAGAAAATGAGCGGACACTGGAGTGAAGGGAGAATTAAAAGGCATAGGGTAAAGGGCTAAGCGCCAGTGGCGACAATGCGGGGGGCATGTGGGTCGACGACAGCTCTTGCATATCGATGCCTCACACTTGCATATTAATATTTCAAATAAATATATTCATATAAAGAGTTTATTAACCCTTGGGAGACACATTGAACATTCAAGTGTTCAATGCAAACGGAATTCTTGATGCGTGAATTTATTCAAGCCGACATTTTTCATCACTTCAAATTGTGGGTGAGATTCTTTTTTATTTCCATCCAGTTAGTCACCGTTTTTCCGTCAGGATACGGTGGTTAACGGTTCAAATTGATTGATAAAGTTCAGAGATATGCACGAACAAAGTCATGCATAATAATTTTTGGTAGTGTGGAAGTCTTGAATGAAGAACCGGAATTATTCAACACTTTAAATAACATTTTAAGGTTTTTTTAATTTATAAATTTACATTTTCCAAGGCTATTCATTTTTTTAAAATAAAATAATTCACATAAATACACGTTTGTATGTTAATAAACTAAAAATCAAAAGATGCCAATTGATGAAAATTACAAAATCAAATTCTATTAATTATCCGGGTATTGAAATAACAATTCAAAGATTAATTACGATCCATGGGACAAAAATCTGAATAACACTTCAATGCTTTGAAAATAGTTGGAAAAAAAATTGAGATAACCATCGTCAATCATTCACCAACTAAGACTTAATAATTACTCAACGAGTGTAACCCATCCAGAGCCCTTTCACACTGTTGCACCTGACAAAAGCATTGAAAAAGAGAAGAAAAAAAGCAGATAAAAAAAAACAAAATAGTAAATTTATATACTAATCATTCGCATCGTCATCTCTCTCCCACGCCAGCAATCCTCATTGAATCCTCTTTGATGAAAGACACTTAGCGTAGAAATTGAAACAACGAAGAGGAAAAAAAAAGAGTCAGACGAGTGAGTGAAACAGACAACCGAATGAAAAAAAAAGACTCAGCGAAGCAAGACGTTGAAGATAGTTGAAAATAGCGCAGAATCATTAAAAGAAAAAACGCTAAAAAAAAGAGTAGAAAGACAGAAAAAATGTAAAACAAAAAATTGAAAGAGTGAGAAGAATGACTAGTGCAGAGCGAAAAAAAAAGAGAGTGTAAAGGTGCCAGTGGAAAAAGGAGAGAAGCCAATTGGTAATGGGAGAGGAATCCGGGAACCCAGAACCGTTTTGAACGGTTGGCTGTGCCGCAGACGCGCGCAAGGTCGTTGTCCTTGGGGGATCAACGACCCCTCGAGGAGAGGGATGTGTCGACGACGACGACGACGACGACGACGATGACGGCGGGTGGCGGGTGACGGTGGTGTGTATAAAGCCTATACACAGTAGACGACGTAAGAGACGTCGCGTATACGCGGGACTGTAAAAATAATGATAAAAAAAGAACCATAATAATAATAATGCCAAAGTCTTTACGTTCATGTTCGCATATGTGACATACACATGTCTATTGTAAACATATAGATGAACACTTTACAGAGTGTTGTGTGAGGTATAAGTACTAGGTAAAGGTAAGAAAAAAAAAAAAAAAAAGTCCATATCACCATGTCAACGTCATCGTACAAGTCGAAACCTGCACAAACGTGTATAAGTTATTATACGAGGGTTGAGTTTGCATGTCATATAAACGCTGCACTATCTCTCCTACTCTATGGAGTATTTTTATAGATAAAGATAGATGAAAGTGTCATTATATAGGTTTGGTGGAGACCAGAGTTGGCTGTTGACAGGGTGCGAATGACTATAGATAAGAATATGTAGAAAAGATAGAACATTGAAGAGGGAAAAAAAATTAAGACGGAAGTACAGAAGTGTGCAGGGGATGTTGAGGAATTGAAAAGGAAGATAGGGGATTTGGAGAATGTGTTTGAGAGGAGGAGAGGATTAGGGAGAGATTGCGATGGACGCGGGTAAATGTTTGTCGTTGGGGTACCCGAAGGACAAATATAGGGGGCGAGACGTAGTTATGTATTCTTTTATGTTTCTTTGGAGAGGAGAATAAAAATGAAAGAAAGAGAGTGGGAGAGAGAGAGGGAGTCACCTGTTGAGTCATATATTTTGCGGTGAATGTATGAGTTTGTATTTGTGTGGGTGTAATTTAATTTCACGAAGTTTTATATTGGGGATTATTTTGGGATTTTCTATATATAAAAGAGTTGTGCGGAGGGGCGCACGATCAAGGAAAAAAATGTTGGAGGTTTGTTGAGAAGGATAATGACGTTGGTGGTGTGATGACCTCGTTGCCTTTTTTTGTTTCCGTTATGGTTTTATTTTTGTGATAGGGATGAAAAATTTAAGTTTCACGACAGTTTTGTAACTGTTTGGTGATGATTCTGATGAAATTTCGTTAGATGCAGTTTATTAATCAATAGCTATTGACAAGAGGTGATTACTTTGATGAAATGATAAGTTTTGATAATTAGTCGAAGAGCTATGAGAAGTTGGATAAAGAAGAAAAATATGTTTAAGGTGGCAACAGCAGTCACAATTAATTTCTCATAAAATTCATCTGGATAGAGTCAAATTTTCATTAATCAGGACTCTTAGCATCTCAAAATAGTTCAAGAAAATATGAGTATGAAACAAAATTACCAAGTTAAAAATAAAATTTCAACCATGAATATAATTTTAGAATTATGTACAGTGGAACTTCTTTCTCTTACGACGATTGGGACAACGTAAAATAAAGAGGGGTAGTAAAAATATTGGACAGGGTCGTGTCTTGGGTCCGAAAGGGGCTGTTGGTGTGAATAGATACAGGTATTGAACAAAATGCAATAGATATTCATTATATTATCAATTTTGTAGAAAGATGCAGAAAAAAAAATGGAAAAAAAACGTTTGAAGACATCAAAATTCCGCCCTAATATTTTTTCTATGATAAAATTTCTTATCGTTATCCCCAACATGATGCTTCGAAATATTATCTGATATGCTAGAAGTCACTGATAATAAACACGTCAGTTCTATTTTAAATGTTCAACCTGAATATACAATTTTTTCAAACATCAAACCAATTTTTTCAATCCCAATTTGTATTATCTTATCTTTGATGTTTTTTTTTCCTTCCCTTCAGAATGGATTTCTTTCTATCTCGCTAAAAAATCCCCATAGAATCCTGTCGAATGAGCTCCCATTGAACCTTATATTCACAATTAGTTTAAGTCTATCAAGAAATTGTTCTTCAAATGTCTTTAATATCAAGTTCAAACTTGTTCATGTACAAATACTTTCTAATTAATTCCAACAAATCAACAAATTTCAGAATTGAATTAATTTTATATTGAATAAACATATTATCATTGTTAATGATAATTGTTCAAAAAATAAACTTAATTGTGACACCCAACAATAACAGAATCTTCTCTAACTGGAATCTTCTTCCTACTCCCACCATTCCTCTCATCACAATCACTTTCTAAACATTCGAATATATTATTCTTCCCTTCAACAATAAGTCACCAACATAAAAACAATCTCAACCAATCCTCAGAACGATTTCAAAGCTAAAACTTTTTAATTTACATTAAAAATATCAGCGACCTAATAAAAATACCAATAAAATCAAGGCATAAATTAAAAACTAATAAAAGATAATCGAGAAAAACAAATCCATACACAAAGTATTAACTAATTCACTTTGAAAACTAATAAATAAATCTAAAATATATTTAAAAAATAAATAAATTAAACTAAGTGACATCGAAAAAAAAAAAAAAAAAGAGAAACTCTATCGAAGGGTCGGGATAAACTTCTACATCCAATTATTCATCGGTCTATAAAAAAATTGAGTGCGGTGGGGCGGAATGAAACAAAAAAAAAATCTCTGTTACATTTATTAAAAGTTCTGTTCATGTATAAATTTGTATATATGTATATATGAGACAGAGATATTTTCTTGACGAGAGATATCCTTTCTGGAGTAGTGTACGTGGCACGTCAGCGTGATGGCGCTTTGCTTCATACTATCCAGAAAGAGAGAAAGAGAAGAAGAGAAAATGAAAGAGAGAAAAGAGCCAGGGAGCAATGTCCCTCGAGAGTCAACCCCCTTCCTAACGTTTAAGTATGGTATGCACGCCGTTATACCGCCGCGCCACGGCCTCCGGTCATATACGACCACGGGCTCTTTTTATCCTGCCACCGAATCTCTCTCTGATTCCCTCATTTTTTATTTTTTCCAAGTACCACACTCTCCACTGTCTTAACAATTTCATCCTTTTCTTTTTCTCTCTTGAATTTCACAATGATTTATTATTTTCCATTAATTTTATCACTTATTACACAAGAAAATTTTTTACTTTTTTTCTCGTTGCTTTCATTTTATTTTGTCTTATTTGAAGGGTTGACATTTTGTTGCAGATTAAATTATGATATTTTGTCACTCAGAATGTGATAGAACAATTATTTTCACTTATTTTCGAAGTAGAAAATAAATCCAGATAGATTTTCTATTGTGTGAATACTTTTCAGGTTAATTATTTTAATATTATTAATTAGTTAAACTTTTTTTTTCAATAGTTATCAATTGGATTCTGATTTAGAACATAAGATAGGAGATGGGAGAATAAATAATGATGAAAGCAAATGAATAAAAGAAGTGTAAATAAAAATGAACATCAATTTCGCCATCAACGGTCAGTTCTATAAGTAAAAATACTTGGGAGAATGAACTAAAACGGAAAATATTCAAGAAAATATTTTTACATTATTCATTCATTTATTTCTCTCACTTCTTTCCTTTATTTTCTTTCTCTTTTTTCTTTCTTAAAACAAATCAATTCAATTGTTGAGCGTTGGTTTCCGTCTTTTCCTTCTGGGTGATGGCAAGAGAGGTCCGCGGTTTTCTTGGAATATCCTCCTGCGGTCGGACGTAAGAGAACATGGGATAAGGGTAATCTCACGTTGGCTACCGTTGGCAGAACTTCCGAGAAAGTTTATACATCACAAAGTCTATGAGAGTGTTGTAAGGCAAGAAAAAAACAAAAAAAAATTCTATGCATACACAGAAATATATAAACACACAGAATATTGTACAAACGTTTTACTAGCATTGAAACCAAAGGGAAGTGCCGTTTTTTTCCCGGTATATTTTATTTCCGCCTTCCCTCTTTAATTCATCACGTAGATAAATTTATTTCTGATAAAAATAAACAAGCGCCATTATTTTTTTCTTATTTCCATCCTCTTTACTTCTCACTATTTCTTATTTTATACCAAAGGGAAGAACGAGGATGCAAATGAAGATGCAAATTGCATATACGCGTGGCACTCGCACGAGTCGAGACAAGTTATTAACATATTACCATACTCTTATACAATTGTGTACCAACCACACACACCTCTACCATTGATGGTACAAAGTGAACGCAAATATCCCAACTAAAAGACGAAAAAAGAATAAAAAGGAAAAAAGAAATCCAAGAAAATAACATACAAAAGAAAAGAAAAAAAGGAACAGCAATAGTACAAATGAGAATCAGCAGGAAAACTGTTTGAAAAAAAAAGAATGAACTAAATATTCGTTGCATCAGAGAAAGTAAATAGTAAAATATTTAGGCAGGAGATAAAAAATGAAAATGGGGCCAGTGTTATCGGGACATCGGAGTGTATATAGAAATGTTGCAACGCGTGAACCGTTTCTCAAAGTGGGCGTTTATATTCATTTTTCGTTTCTCTCACTCTTACTCTCCCTCCCTGTCTTCCACAACATAAAAAACCATCATAATGTGTTTATGCACATAATCTTTCACGTTTTTTTTTCACCTCTCTTTTTCCTCAATTGCCCGCCACTGACACGCATAGAAAGTCCATTTACGTTACAAAACATAAGATTTAACTACAACCATACATATAAATAAATATACATTGAAAAGAATGGGAAACTTGCGTATAGTAGTTGAAAAGAAGGAACGTCACCCGATTGCATTAACCACAATAGTATAAATGAATATGTATATATGTATATACACAAATGTACACAGCGTTTACATTATTCACAACGAGAATTGGGAAATACAGAAACGAAAGAAAAAAAATGATAATAAAATGAGGGAAGGAAAAAAATAAATAAATAAAACCAAGGAAAAAAAAACTCTTGAATGACCCTGCATAGATGTCTATCTACACCGCTCATTATTCCATGTCCGGTAATAAGAAAAAAAAAAGAAAATACTTTTCCGTTCTTCCCTCATCATCCCCTCTCGTCACGCGCAACTGTAGAAAAAAAAAAAATAAAATAGAACAACTCCAAGCAGAGTCTGCAAATAAAAAAATTAACTAAAAATTACCTGCACTCCTTGTACTATTTTTTTTTCTCCCCCTACTGCTGCTTTCTTTCTTTCTCTCTCCTTCTCTCTCTCTCCCTCTCTCTCTCTCACTCGTCTGTTGCTTGGTGAATGCTACTATACTGGCTACCGTTACCCGGCGAAAATCCACACGAGCCATCTATACTAAAGAGTTAAAGACAACAGAGCGAGTCGCGGAAGAATGAGGTGGAGGAGGAGGTGAACGCAAGAAGCAAGAGAAGAAGAAGAAGACGAAGGAGGGTAAAGAAGAGAACCACGTGTGTACACAATAAAACGCGAGTGTGGCGCATCGTCATCGACTGTACCGCGCAACAGAGAGAATGTACACAGGCACACAGATACACACAAATAAATAAATATATATAGATATATAATATTGTGTCGCCGTATGGCCGCAAGTGGGTTTCGAGTCGAATGAAAGGATCGTTGTGTCGTGCACATAACGGGTAGTATCCATCCCGTCGCCTCGTTGGGCATAAATACACAAACGAGATCCAAAAGAAGTTGTGTGTAGAAAGCGAGAGAAAAAAAAAAGTTAACAAGGGCATACATATATGTATTTATATATTTATATATCTGTATGATACCGCTATGCATTCCAATTTTATTCCGTTTTATTTCTCAACCCTTTTTCCACATTATATTCATATGAAGTTGCGTCACAGTGAAAAAAAAAGTTATTTCAGGTCAACACCCCGATGCAGCGCGACACGTGTAGTGTATATTCTACTCAAAACTCTCTTTCGTTCTTGACTTCTCAACCCCTTTGAGTGTGTGTGAGTGTTGTATATCTCATTTCTTTCTCACTCAGTTTCTTTCCCCTCCAACGTCAGTATAAACTCGCCAACGCGCCGTTTCTTTTCCCCGCTTTACTTCTCTTTCCCCCCCTTTCTTTGAGTCTATATAAACGCACACGAACGTGTCGACGACAACCCTGGGCAACAGCAGCCATTGCTTCACTATTTTATTCCTCTCCCTCTCGCACATATAATAATGCGTATCTGTATGCGTGTGACTATGTATATGTATATATGAATCAAACATCACTTTTAATATATCTTTACGCCCCCGCATTCAAGATGTAACTTTATCGCTTGGCTTTAATACATATACCCAATTTGAATCCTTTTTTATCTACATAGCGACGGGGGGAAAAAGAATTGAATGGATGTGAATTTTATTTTTTTTTGACAACAGTGAATCCATATAATACAAATCTAACCCTACTGACATTCTAATACAATTCAAGAAACGAATTTACTTTTATGTTTATGTGTAATATAATCATCCCTTGTGTGAAATAATATTCGTGAGAATTTGTTTGATTAGATGTATGTGAATAATTTCTTCTTTTCTTATCTCAATAGTTTTGGTAATACAAACAGGCAGGCAAATAGAAGTTTATGAAGAATTTAAACGTGAATTTCGTTCGTGTCAGAAACTCCATTTTCTTTACTACTTGAACGATTGGCGCAGTCCCCTACTACTTAAAAGTAAACATATATGAATATCTACATAGATATACACATGGATGTGTCCCTTATATATTAGTGGACATAACCTAAAAAATATCATTGAATTCTTATCTGTGAGAATATAAGGCGTAGAGTAATGAAATAGGACATTATTACGTAATTGAATATACCAATGAGATAATACAAGTGGAAATAAAGAATTAATGTGGTGTTGAGTGTTGATGTGTGTTGTGAGTGGAGGGAGTGGCTCGCCCTCGTGATACAGCACTGGAGCGTCCGTGGGCGCGCGTATAAACACCGCTTGCGAGAGTCGTCGCAGAGTTTGACGATGGTTATAGGAGCTCAGGCTAGGCAGAGAGTAGAGCTCGAGTCTTGCTAGAGCGAGAACCAAGGACACTATAGAGCACATAGCAATAAGGCGCATATAGGCAACTCTCACAGAGTTGGAGGAGTCAAATCATCGGTTCTACTTCGTGCTCCCCTTCACCCCACAATCCACAACGCTTGCATGTTCGCCCCCTTTCCCACTTCTTTGCCCCGCACTCGCGAGAAACGCGCGACTTCTACCTTCCCCCTTTACACCGCCCTCTAGCACGCCCCTGAGGGGCCGCTCGCAGCCCCACCGTCTCGTCCTCTCTCTCTCTCTACTCTCGCCCTCTTTACTTTATCGTTTTTTCTCACTCGCGCCTACGAGTCTTTCGTTCACTTCACTCTGCACTCTCCCCTTCCACTTATCTTTTTTTTTTCAAACGATTCGTCTGTGCGCGTCGTCGAAGCCTTCAGGCTTTTTATCAATCCCTCCACCCGATATGTGAGTAGTGTGGGGAATAAAATCAGTTGAATTTTTTTATTCTGATTTGGGGCTATGAATATTTTGTGAGGAAATGGGTTGGATTTGAATAGCTGTAAGGGGAAGATTTGGGGTGAAATATTAATAGAATTGATTTGTTTTTTAATTTAAAAAAATTTTTTTTTCTTTCTGGTAGAATTTATGTAGATTTATTCATAATTCATTTTGCTATCTTTCTTTCATGATCTATTATTCATAATCTGATTATGTTATTCATTTTGTTTGCTTTTTGCCTGCTGAATGATTTATATTAAATCACAGGAAGTTGATTACTTATCAAGTGGAAGGGGGTTTTAATTGAGGGGGGATATAAGGGTGGGAAATTGGGTTAATCAAACTTTCTTGTAATGCTTCAATTGAATTATCATATTTTGCGGAAAATGAAGATTGAATGGGATGGAGAAACATTTTGATATTTATAAGAATACGTTTTTTAATTTGTTTTGATGATGGAGGTGACTTGTCTGACCATGTTGTAAACTTTTTAGGGGTTTTCAGGATGTGGGAATTATAATTTGAGATTGAATGATCACATTAAGATGATTTATGCTTGAAATCGTTATTTATTTATTATAATCATCAAGAATAGTTGTTTTTTCTATTGGAAAAAATCGTCGTCGTTGATATATTGAAAGTAGTAAAAGAACGTAACATACAACGCGCATGAACTCGTCTGGTTTAAGTAGATAAATTTCTTCTTTTATTGATCAGCCATTCTACCATCATTTTCTCCATCACAAGGTCGGAATTTTTTTCACACACACAATCCTTCATTTCGAAAACCAAGACAAAAATTTCTGATTTAAGATAAATTCCCTTACCTCCTTACCAAAATCCCATTTTTCACCGTATCAGTTAATATCATCAATACAAATTTTTATTTCTAACCATACAAAATGTCCGTTGACATTCCAAACTTGGAATTTGTATTCAAAGTCCTAAAAAAATATAAAATGAACAATCCAACTCTAAGATAACCATTTAATCTAACATCACAACAAAACAGAAAAGAAGAAAATTCATAAATTTCACCCCAACTCAACACACAAATTAAAATAATCATTTATCCAACCTCATCTACTAAAATTACCCTGAATTGAACTAATCGCATCTAATTAAAGTCCTTCTTCCTCAGTAAATAAAATTCCCAGAGAAATACTTCCACCCTAAAATTCCACACCCTCTTCTCACCCATCATTATCCATCGTCCAACCCGCCCTCTTCCTTTCCTACCGTCCCCACAATTAACAAACTCCCCATCACAACTTCCCATTCCAAACAATTGCGAATTTCCCAGTCTCTTAAAACCCCTACCCACAGTCGCCCCTATTTCCAAATTAACAAACCAAAAAAAAATTCCCCAACTCAACCTTCCCTCATCTCAACAATTACCTCAATAAACCAATCATCAACCCATCAAATCCCATATCTTTTCTTCTCTCCATCGCCACTTCCCCTATATCTCAATTCTATCGTGCCGTCACTGATGTCTATAACTTGTTGTATCGCTCACAACCTCTCGACTTACGACGCAAAAAAAAAACGTTATACACGGTGGCAAATAATAATAATATATATTCACGTATACACACATACACATAATATGATGACACGAAGAACGCTGTGCGCGCCACTAGTCGCATGTCGGGGTAAACGTGTCAAGGTGGTGGCGGTCTAGTCGCATTTGTAACGCGCGCGCGAATAACGCGTACAAGGATTGGCGATTGGGCGATCAAGTGTATTACGCGAGGGGAAAGGACAACGCACACACACATACACATACACATACACATACACACGGACGCAAAAACATTCATTCTACTGCAGGAGGCGATAGACTTAATAGCAAACAAAAAAGAAAAAAAAAGGGGACAAAAATAGGTCTCATTGTAAATGTACATTTGCGTCCTCGAATTGTCACATGCCAATCAAGTACATATTAATAATAATAAACGAATAACAATAATAAAATATTTCTTCTATTTTCTCAACATGATCAAGGATATATCAATGTTGAATTGACGATATTTCTCATACATATATTTTATACACCTCTATTTAAATAATAGTGAAGGCGTGTTTGAACATGTTGAGTTGAACGACGATAACAAAAAAAATAGTTGCGCATGCGCTCAAACATGCCCTCAACACACATAGGCACATATACATGGATATGCATACTCATTTAACGCCAAGTAATTTGATCAACACGCGGTTGTTTCCCGCCGCTTCTTTTCCTCTTTTATTTCTTCTCCCTCATCTTATTCTTATTCTTCTTTTCTTTCTTCTTTTCATTCTCTCGTGTTCACCCTTTACTTCAACTTTGAAAATTTGCGAAGGGAAGAAGGCACAAAAAATAAACTGACGAGAGTTGAATAATAATGTAAGAGGTTGTAGAAGATAAAGCAGGTAAGGGCAGTGAGGAAAAAAATTGTTGTGGAAAGAGAAGGGTAAGCTCGACGCCGTAGGGATATAGAACGAAGCCAAGAAAGTATAATAATATATAGATATATATATATATATATGTATGTATGAGGAGGGAATAACGTGAACAGAAAAGGGGCAAAAAAATAATACATGAAGACGGTGAAAAAAGGGAGAGCGAAGAGAGAGAATCGTTGTTACCCATCAACTTGAAAAAAACCACAGAGAACAAAGAAGCGAAAATAAATGCCCGGCGGTTTTACTCCTTCCCTACACGAAGGGCGATCGAGGGTGAGGTTTCATGAGTCCAAGAAACGCTCATACTAACTCACTACCGAATCCGCATGTATAGTAATTTTCAGAAAAGTAAAAAAAAAAGAAAAAGAGACTGCAGAACCAGCTCTGCTTCGTTCGTGGCGAAGTGTCGCATTAATCCAAAGAACCAACAAGAGAATGAAGGCCCTTTTGAACACAGCAGGTCTTCTAGACCCTCTTAGTGGTGCAGGAGCACATGAAAAAGAGTCAGACGAGAACCGAACACTCCAAGACAAGCGAGAAAAAGATGAATAGTCTCTATGGCAACACTAGAAACAAGTGAGAAAGCAAATTTTACAGACAGGGTGTGCTATCTCTGAGCTCTCTTTTTTCCCTCTTACACCCACTCTGTGATCTACCTCTCACTTTCCTTCTATTTTGCGTTCATATTTATAATCCATCTTTATTTTTCATTATTTCCTCATAATTTAATATCTCTGTCCAACTCATGCGAGCCCCACAATGGCAATAGCAACAAGCAGTGGAGGCTCAAGTCTGTACGGTGGTTCGGTTGAACGAGGGCGCGCGAACGAGCGGGTGTTGGCTCTCCGTGTAAGCGGTGAATTTGCCGGTGAACGGAAAGCCGAGTATGCGCAGATGAACGGGCGTAGGCGAGATTCCATTTGTGCCGCGTGATGGCGCACCACGAATTCTATAGAGCCGATGCAACCCGAGTATGCCCCGAAGTCTGCCTCGACTTGCTGACATGGCGTCCTAGCGCTGCTTCGTTACTGGCCAGCTCGTCGCACGTCCCCGTTTTGTGTGGTGAGATTCGAGGCTATCTTGTGTGTCCAATCAACCCTATCGGTTGGGTTCAACGACGCGCCCTGAAATAAGATGCCAAGGTAAGTGTCAATAAGTGGAAGAAATTAATTCATTGTGTCTATGTGAAAATATTTGTGCAAATATTATTTACATTGTCGTGATTATTTATCATCGTTATCGAAAACATTCCGTGTTGCGAATTTTTGTCGATACAAAATGATGGAAAAAAAAAGAAAAAAATGCAAACGGCAAGAAGGATATAAATGGGGTGGAGCAGCAGCAGCACCGCGGCGACGTCGCAAAACATAACCGTGAAGAGGGAAGAGGTGAAAGAGGGAGTTGGCGCGTAGTGGTGGTAGTTAGTATGTGTATATATATATATATATATACATAGTGTCTAGTGGACGGATTTTATAGACACGTATATGACGAGTGTATGTTTGTATATATTAATAATAAAATGAACGTGTAAATGTGTATGTGTGTATACAACGAATTTGGCCAAACTGCGGGCGAATTTTGGCCAATCACAGAAGGGGTTGTGTGTCATTGAAGCAAAACAAAAATATTAATACAGAATTACCATGAAAATAAACATGATTTTATGGTGCTGGAAAGAAGAATTATAAATGGTGTGCGGTTATATTTATTTGCTTATCAACATTGTTATCATTTGACCACACACAACATACACTTCTACTAAACGTGTATATGTGTCTCGTAGAGGATTTATTTTCTCTCCACACACACACACACACGCACACACAACTCTCTCTGTCTCTCGTTCCCTCTCAATTCTCTTTCTCACTTTCAAAATTTTTGCATGCACGTTCTTGCTCTCGAACATCGGTGTCACGGTGCGGGCCGTGTAGGGTCGTTGCCATCGGGCGCTACCCCGCGCACCACCCGACGGAATCGATATTACCCGAAGTGCCAGAGGGAGAAAGAAAGAGAGAGAGAAAACATTGTATATGAGTTGATTGTGTATGTGTGTGTATGTATATATGTAAATGTATATATATATATATATATATATATATAAGTACTGAGAAACGAAAGAATGAGAGAGCGAGAAATGTTGTATATATGGTAGAGCCAAAGCCGCGGGTTGGCGCAAGAGAGGGCGCGAGGAAAGAGGGCGAGAAGGAGTGTGCAAAGGAGTAGAGAAAACGGGAAGGTGATATACTAAGCGAACAAATGAAAGAGAAAAAGATAAAGTGAGCAAGCGAAATAGCGAACACGGGGAGCGTCCGTGGGTGTGTGACGCACGCATGTGTGCGTTTCTCATGTTCATGTATAGTTATGTATGTATATATAAATATATATGATTATGTATGTGTGTAAGTGTGTGTGTAGTGGCGAAGAGCGTTCGGTTGAAAATAATCGCGGGTGTCTCTTCTCTCAACTCTCCGTATGTGTTTCCGCGTTTCAAACTACGGCCCCCTAAGCTCCACACTCAACTTATTCTCTGTCTCTCAATTCTACTTGGCAATCTATCCCTCTTCCCTCGCCATATATGTATATATATTTTCAACAACGTAATCGTTGTATCTGTATCAGTGGTGAATATATGTCTGTGAGTGTATCTGTGTATTGCGCGGGCGCGATTTGTCGCCTTTACTTCATGTCTCGCCACCCAAGTCTTGTCCTCGTCATACAACATTTCTAATTTTCCTCTCTAACGGAAAAGGAGGAAAAAAAAATGGATTCGTTATTTTACCACTGAAGGATTATTACTCATCCTGTTTTTATCCATTTTATCTGTATGTTTATCCATAACCTATATTATAAGACGGAAATTGAGACATGAAATATTAATACGGTAATATAAATGAAATAAGAAGGGAGAATTTCAAAGAATTTTATGTATAAGCTTATCGGTTTAGCATTTTACATGAATTTTTACTCGAGAGGGTTGCGTAAATATCTCGTTTCCTTCTTCTCGTCATCATTATACTCTCACTCATTCTATTTGTTGGTTGTGTGTGTGTGTGTGTATTTTTTTTTGTTAATTCTGCTCTCACTCATACTCGTTGGCACGCTGCTAGTTGCCGCTGCTGCCTGTGTCCATAGGCGCCGATACTACGCCCCAAGGCCCATCAGGGTGTGCTGAGAGTCGAAACACGCGCGTTTGCCTCACAATATCGTGTCGACTCAGTCCGTTCGCCGTCCATCCTCCCTCCAGACGTCTTCCCCTCCCTTTCAATTTTTGCCCTCTCGCTTTACACCCCTCTTACGTCTCGCCATTTTGCTCCTCTGTCTTTATCACACAAACTCTAACCCCCCCACTACCCTCTTCGCCCCGTCTGGCCATTCATTTTGATTCACCGACGTTTGTTGGTGCCTCACTGTGTATATGTATGTGTGTGTTTGTGTGTGCTGCCTGCGTGTGGCTTGCTTCCCTTCAAGTCAGTTGGCCTTTTTTCCCCATGCCGCGCGGGTGTGTGCTTACTTGTGCTCCGCACACGCTTTCGCATTATTATTTTCATATCTTTATTTTTTCAAAGTTTGTTACAACGTTATTATGTACATGTGTTTATTGATAATTGTGTAAGTGATTTATTGAGAAAATTTTCATCAGTTATTTTTCATTTTATTCTTGATTCGCTTCATTTTTTTTTTTTTTTCCTTTTTTTTCGTTTCTCTCAATTTTTTATTTCACACGTTTATTTTTTTCGTCGTGTATTGGTGTACGTGTGCAATTTGAACGTCGTACGTTTTAACAGGTGAGTCGAAATAAAATCGACGCAATTTCATAAGTAACATTTTTTCCACTTTATTTCATCATCGACACTGTTGTTGATATTATTATTATTTCCATTGTATTTTTCATTCGAATTCTTTATCAACGTCGCATTTTTGTTCATTCGGAGGGTCTGATAAGTGAAGTTTAATTGAATTTAGTGGTGATGATGCTGATGATGATGATGATTTTTCTTTGTTTTTCTGTTATCAGAAATAATTGTCTGTATCTGAGATTAAAGTGGAACACAATATTTATGGTGACTTTTAGGGCGGTGGACTTTAGTAATAGAATAAATGTATCAACCTACTTTTTCGTTGGAATGTCTAACGGTGCGCGCGATGGCTCGGATTTTTTTTTTTTTCATAATTTTCCTTCCCACTCCATGTATTATCAATGCACGTGCTGTAGTCAGCAATAATATATGTGTATGTGTAAATACGAAACTTCAAAACTATTGTGAAATTTTTCAAGTGTACAAATGTGTTTGGACATGTCTCACCAATACCTCATGATATCACAAAACTGATTTCTCATTTACTTACTTATTTATTTATTTATTTATTTCTTTCTTTCTCCGGTTTTTGTCAATGTTGTTTTGTTTGTGTTTTTTTTTCTTTTTCTCATTTCGTTTTCTTCATTTTATTTTTTGTTTAGAATTTTTTTGTCCATTTGGCCTTCCCTTCTAAGCTTTCCCCTCTTGCTCACTGACCTCCTACCAAGTGATATGCCACGTGGTTCGCGCGCTCTTCGTCGACACATTTCTCTTCTTTTATATTGCGCTCCCTTTTTGCTTCTCCCATTTCACGATCGCGCCACTCAACCGTGTCCTAGCCTTTACTTCAATCCAACCATGTATAAACTACATTAACATTTATTCATCCATATGTACATACATACAAACACCCACTCCCACGAATTACGAAATATAAATTTGCCTCCACGCCCTCATTCAACGAGGGAGACACAGTGAGGGAACATTGAAAAAGAAATAAAAGAAAAAAAAATAAGAGAGAAATTAAAACGACAAGTGCGTACATGCAACGAAGCAAATCATCGTCCTCACATTTTGTTTTTGTTTTTTTTTTCACATTCCCTTCTTTTTGTTTTCTATTCATAATTTTCGCCCTTTCTTCTACACTTTTGTCTTTTGTTAACTCATATACATTAATATACAATTTAAATACTCTTGAAAAGTACACACATACCCACATACATTTAACGAATAATACATTGGATGAACGTGATGGCTAATGTGTGTGCTGCCCCTCCGAGCTTTGAATTTACATGTGGCTTCCTGCGGGCTGATTAAAATAGCGTGACGATTTTATCATGGTACCCAATCGAGGGGTGAGATTGTGTATGCATGTGTGTTGGATTATTTGTATGTGTGGGAATTGGAGGGTGGGAACAGACAGTAAATAGGGAGATGGGTGACGCACTTTACCCAGTATATTTTACAAGCCCCAGGGTATACGAAAATACTTTTATGTACATATGTATACGTGAAAGTTTGTGTATGTGTGGATATTCGTGTATACACAATTGCTCATTCGAGGGCAGCGACCGCCAACATAACCTCAAAATTAGTTATTCATTGGGAAAAAAAATTTTTTTTTCTGGTGTTTCAAGCCAAAATGTTTTTATTCATGTTGCAACGTGCTATTTATGTTTGATGATAACATTAAATAACTGTGATTGTGTAATACGTGATGGATATTACTGAAGCAAGAGCTCTCCGTGAGTTCATTGTCGTTTGTCTTTGTTGATGATGGCAATACAAAAAGGCATCAACAGATTGATAGAAATGGATGGAAACGTCGTTGAAGCGAGGATTAAATGAGTTTTAAGGGATATAAAAGTATTAAGGAAGAAAAAAAAGGGGGTGTTTCATGGAGCGAGGAGAATTTCCGTTGCACCTGTGTGACTGGGAAGGTGAATCCTTTTCTTGTATTTTTTTTTCCCAACACGTCATCGTCCCTGTTTTTTTTTCTTTGATATATAAGGATATATATATATATATATATGAGTGTATATATAGGGACGTGATTCCCCTTTTGGGTGAGATCCTACGTGCAAGTTGAATTCCCGGGTTGGCTGGCTCCAAAAGCGTTTCCGTGAATACACCTGCTCGTTGCCTCTTCTTTCGTCTTGGTGTCTTAACGCCACGCAGTGGCGCTTTTCCTCTCCTTTCTCACTTTTATCTTGGTTTTCTTCACATCTATCTCCCTAACGTTTATAGAGTTATTGTTGCGTTCATTCGCCTTCACGCCTTTGCGAACAGGAAATTAACTTTAATGAAGAATAAGGATTTTTTTTATTACCCGTCTTTTTTCAACTGTTCGTTTTTGGTACTGTACTTTATTGTCATTATTTTTCTCCCGTTATTGATTGCTATTGTGGATGATTGATATTTTTATTTGAATTCAATTTTCTGTTTTTCTTTCTTGTGTTTTTTTTTCTCTGGTGTTTCGTCTTTCATTGACACGAGAAAATTTATTGGAATTTCTTTTTGCTATGCATCAGTGATGTAGTTGAAATGAAGTAACGGTTGTGTGTTGTTGTGAAAACGAATCGTGTGATTTAATTGAAAAATTTAATTGGAAAATAATTTTAATATCATTTTTATATTATGTTTACTTGTCGCATTTTTGTTTATTAACATGAGAAGAATTGAGAAGTAAACGAAGATAAAGAGAATACAAATGAAATCATAATCATTAAGTTCTTTTTTTTTTCTCATTACAAATGTTTTATGAATCACTTTTAATTTGTATTACAATATTCTCACAACTTGAAATGAGGAAAGAGAGGAAAACGAATGCAAGAATTTTTTCATTCGATAATAAACTCGTGCGTGCACAACCACCCACATTCAATTGCGCCGTCGCCACTGCACACTCGATCATTTGCGCGACGTTTTAACAAGAATAACAAGAAGAAGAAGAAGAAAAAAAAAAGGAAGAAGAAATATTATTTTTCCTTTTATAATCGTATGGCTGTAATCGATGAATTATGGTAATTCGATTATAGGAACTACGTGACGCGTGTGCGTAACCTTGACATGTAGTCTCCTTTCGTGTAAATAATACATGAAATGGTTGTGTTTTATTCGACATATCTTTACCGCAGGATACGAAACAACCCAAATCGCAAACACAGATGCACCGATGAATATATATATATACATAGGGACAAATGAAAATAAATTCGAACCAATGATACCATTGAAGAGGCGATAGAACGCGAAATGGTATGAAAAAAGAATAAAATAAAAGTGAGAAACGGTTATCCATTTCAGGAGGTGACTCCTCTGATTCATCGAAAACCCCAACAACGATATGAAACAGCGCAGGTCAATTTTGCGTTTTTTTTTCTTTCGCCTTATTTGTTTTCATTCTTATTTCTTCTTCCTTTTACGTTCGATTTTATTTCGAGGGAATGAGCAAAAGGGTCCGGTTTCGTTGAATTGGACAACGTGCCTAAGAAGTGCGCAATAGTTGTCCCCCGTGTAACAGAGAGAATCGAGAAGTTTTGTAGGAAGAAATGAAAGAGAATGAGGAGTCGTTTGAGTAAGAGAGAGAGAGGGAGATGAGATTGCTTTGGTGACGCGGTCACAGCCATAAACACGCATCTGTGTGTATGTATAGAAAGAGGGAGGAAAGGGTATTTCTTAGAGTGAGGGAAGCTCGGGGACAGACGATTACACTATGAATATTTCACAACAGTATTTATACGATGTTCAAAATTCTTGAAACTCCCTTCAAGTTATATTATGAATCATTTTCACAGACGCACATTATATATAATGGCGTCGTATAGAGTTATTTGAAGACGCCTGTTGCGCGTGTTTTCAAAACCGCACACGCGGAAGAGTCTCGTATTTTTTATTTACATTTCACCGCTTTCCTCCTACGCACACATTGTACATTATTTATGTGTGTGTGTGTGTGTGTGTGTGTAATGTATGCAGTGTTCAGAGTTCAGGAATACTTTCAGCTGTATCACAGTAGTCGAGGACATTTTTCATGTTTAGTGAATTGTCCCCTTTAATATTTCAAATTTATCATAAAGATAATTAATTTTTTTGTTTTTTTTTTCCACTCTTCTATTTTAAATATGTTTTTCATTCTTTTTTTTTTTCTTGCACTTTATGACATAGTCGCTAACTATACATTTTAAATACGTAACGTTTGTGTATGTAATAAGAGTGGAGGTTAAGAAAAAAATATTGTTGCAACGGTACATGCGCACTTGGTTGCAATGAGTGCTGAGAATTTTCCTGCGACTCAAACTACAGCTGCATTATCTGATACATATAGTTTAATGGGGTTAATAGAGTTGAGATTGAGTGGGGGAGGGGGAGGGGGGGGGGGGGGGGGGGGGTAACATTCTGATAGAAAAACTTGTACTTTGAGCTAGAAGAGTAGGCGAGTATGAGAGAGATCGTGAGCAAGGAAAAAAAAAATGGCGTCACTCAGTATGGAAAAAGAATGCGTGTAATGGATAATCCGTTCTTGTACAATAGTGCCAGGCTTCGCGCCCCAGTTACACCTGCGGCTAGAAAATCCCTGTTGAGGAAACCGCATGAACGTCATGTTGTTTTAGAATCTATATAGAGGGGAAGTTTAACAAAAATAAATAGATAAAATGAATATAAATAATTGTGAGTGATAAATTAGAATTTTCTATTTATTATTTCACGCAACGTTGATGAATTTTACCTTTGTGTCTTCTTTTTTTTTGTTTTTCCCTTCTTTTTGGGTTTTGTCATTAAATTTCACTGATTAGAGACGTTATGAGTTTGAGGAATTTTATTTGTTCTTCATTGGGGAGTTATCAAGTCGTTAAAATGACATTTGTTTGAAAAGAAGGTTAATTATTAAATTTAATGGCATTCCTATCAGAAAGAAAAAAAAATGGATGAGTTGGTATGAAGAATTGACAAATATTTTGTATGTAAAAGTGAGAAGGGATGGTTGAAAGAGAATAAAAATATTCTCGTCCTACGCTACTGTGGGGTCGAGGTCGAGGACAATAATCCGGAGGGACGATCATGGCTGCGCAATGTGGTGAAGGTGGACGAAAAGAGGGGGGAAAACAAAACAAGAAGTAAAGAGTAGAGGGTGAATTGAATTTTGCATGAAGAATCGTGTGCAGCCACTTCTCTTTCTCGAAGCTTTCTCCCTCTTGAATGTTCCTTTTTTTTTCTTCAACATGTGAGGGAGAATAAGGGACGAAAAAAGTAGTAGACGGATGGGCATATATGAAATGAGAAAAGAGAAGTGGAAGTTGAAGAAGCCAAGGCAGAAGGAGTGGAGTGAATTTAAAAATAAGAAATAATAGGAAAAAAAAGAGAGAAACAGAAATGAAACAAGAACTGTTAGTCCAGTCATTATATACATTTGAAAATGAAAATGAACCAGTCCAGCCAAATTTTTTATATGTTGTAGGGGATACTTAGAAAAGCTTAACTTGAGTTT